>JAFVLL020034357.1:0-29409 GCA_021397915.2 Tor tambroides
GAGGTTCTTGTTATCAGTAATGATGCCCAGAAAACATCTATTGCTTCATATCTTGACTCTAAAAGCCAGTAAACTGGTCAAGAACTTTGGAATCATGTCTGATAGTGACCTTAGTTTAAAAAAACAAAACAAAAAAACCCTAAAACAGCATATTATTGCCTCAAAAAGATCTTCAAAGTCTTTTTCATCCATTTTGACATAACTTGGTATCTTATTTCTGGCCATATGTTTCTCATCAAGTTAAACAATTGTTTATTACTTCATATCTTACTTAAATTGTACTTTTGTTTTACAAAGCCAAACAAACTCTGGCTCAGGTGAAGCTTATTGAGATGGGACCCAAATTGTACTATTTTCCTGATGAGCATGACTGTAGATCCATCAAAATGCAAGTGCACAACTCTAAAATAGGGTGACCATATTTAGTTTCCAAAAGAGAGGAGAGTGGTGCTGGGGGTGGGGGTTGGGTTTGAGGGGGGTTAGTAGCCCCCAAAGTAGATCAATTACCATATCCCATATCAAAACTCAAAATGTGTCATTTCCATACCTAAAATACATATTTTACAGTCACCGTTATGCAGACACAGCTAAAAGGCTTCCTACCAGTGACCATCCTTCACAAAACTTCCATCCAACAAAACTGCATCCAACAAGAGCTGCATTTAACCCTGCATCCAAAGTGATTTAAATACTCTGCATACTGATAGCGGCTCCCTGACACGTGGAAATTATATTCAGTATTAGAATGTTAACGGGAGCAAGCAGTAATGGTCAGAAATTCAGCGGGAGCAGGATTAAGAAAACAGTCCAGCTCAGGGTTTTAAAACGCACACAATGAATAGCGACTGTAGAAAGCAAAAGCCGAATCCTGGACATTTTGGGTAATTTATAAATCCCTCTTCTTATAATTTAGATAATATTACAACAGCAGCATATCGTGGTTCTGTGTAACATACCAAAATGTCACTCACGTATCAAGCTGAACCAAAGCAACTGGCGTCCGTTTTCAAGCCTTCTAACGTCGCTCCACCGCTGAAAGGCATTTTCAGTATTAATCCTACTCCAAGCTCTTGTCTGATCGTAACCCTTCTTTTTCCAGTGACAGTCCTCTGACCTTTTGCTCTTTGCAGGGTTCCCACTGGTCCTTGAAATCCTTGGAAGTTTGTGAATTTGAAAAAAAAAAATTCAAGGCCCTGGAAATTTTTTGAAAATAAACATACATAGATACAGGTCCTTGAAAGTGCTTGAATTTATTTTGTGCAAGAAGTTTTCTGGAAAAAATATATAATTCCCTCCGGTCCGCTAATGTGTTACTTCAACAGCACTTTGTGGCCTATGCATAGCCTGCTTGATTTACGTTAGTTACGTGCATTTATTGCGTTACGTTGTTTCCCGCGTGAACTACTTTGTGTTGTACATTGCCATGATGTTCACACGCGCACGAAACTACTACGATGGTACCCCAACGTTTCACAGACACACCATGTTTAATAAACATAAAACATTTGTTATAATCTGTTTCTCAAATATTTTATTTAATGTAATGTTGAATTGCTTTGCTTGTTAAGATAATGTAAACCCATGAGGCAAGAAACACTTAAAAGCATTTTCATATATCTTAAAACTTTTTAATAAAATCCATGCAAAAGTTAATATCATTTTACAATATACAGTATAGGATGTACCGAATATTCTTCAGTTTTATGAAAAACAGAAATACGACAAATAGAATATCAGATCTCTGTCATATGGCCCAAAAAAAGCTTTTTTGCATAGTTGTGTTTGACACATGAAAACTGTAACAATGTATCTTAGAAGGTAACACGATGTAACCTTGCTCTCACTTGAAATGTGTCCCCACATTAAGTCCTTGAATTTGAAGGTACTGGACCTGGAAAGTCCTTAAAAGGTCGTTGAATTTGAAGTTAACCAAGGTGTGGGAACCCTATCTTTGGTAATGTGTTGGCCAACTCTCTTTCTACAGTCTTTCTACAAATCTCCCGCTTGCTCACTCTCTCTCCTCCCCATCATGAGCTTAAAAGCCCCTATTGCTGAATTTGCTGATTGGCTACAAGTGTGTCGTGGTGCTCAGTATGGTCGGTCCGATCCACTTTGTTTTTTCCCCTATTTACACAGCCAGGACTATGTATAAACAAGCCAAGGTATTTTTTTCCAGCATACACACCGAACAGAAACCAATCAAATACTCACAAAACTGTCTGGGTGTTTATTTAAATTTTCAACTGTTTCAGTAGGCAAACCCCAAGCCTTTGTAGTGCATTTTACCATGTAACCTCTAGATGGCGACATTGTATCTTATTTTAATGCAATGTGTTTCTCGTTGAGTTAAACAGATATTACTTTTTATATTATTCAAAAAGCAATTTTATTTATTCTTGGCTTAGTCTTGGAGATGTCTTTACCTGAGATAACCTTTTAGACAAAGTCTGGCACACTGGATATTCTGAGCATTCTCAGGTGAAGTTTATTGAGATGGGACCCAAACTGTAAGCTACTATTTTCCAGAAGAGCATAGATCTGTCAAAATGCATGTGCATTGTGAAGGCATCTAAATGAACCAGTTTTTTCAAGACTGGCCAAGAATAAACAACAGTGGAATTTTAATATGATAACGACTAATGAACAAAACCGTTTAATAAATTGTACGGTGGCCGAGAGAGCTCAACGCGCTGCAAATAGAAAAACACCTGCAAATTAAGAAAACAGCTTCATCAATTTGACAACACACGTGCTACAAATGCTCACAACACAACCAAATAAATAAATGTACTGCAAATAGAAAAAAACACCTGCAAATTAAGAAAACAACTTCCTCAATTTGACAACACATGTGCTACAAATGCTCACAACACAACCAAATAAATAAACGTACTGCAAATAGAAAAAAACACCTGCAAATTAAGAAAACAACTTCATCAATTTGACAACACATGCACTACAAATGCTCACAACACAACCAAATAAAAAAACGCACTGCAATACTCACAACACAGTCAAACAAATAAACGTGCTACAAAACTTATGATGTTTTCTTGATTTGCTGGTACTTTTTCTATTTGCATGTGTTTTCTGAAGTTGCAGCACATTGAGCTCTCTCGGCCACCGTAAAATTGAGACAAAACAACAGTATGAAAATGCACATCCACATTCCATGATGTACAGTATAAAAGCACACACAAACAAAACATGCCAAAAAGAACAAAAAAAAAGTGGCTATTACAGGATCAAGTTCATTTCAGATATATACCGAGGTTTAAACATCACATAAAAGTGTGTTTAGGTTACCTAAAGCAATGTCACTCTTTTGAGTGAAGGACTTTCCTCATACTGAACAGAATCGATACGAGCCATTATTGTGTCAGCAGCACAAGACTGTGAAATGAGTGAAATGATAGTGAAGTGAGAGTTTGGTTGATAAGTCACTTTAATAGCTGAATAGCAGAAATATTACAAATAAAATGTACTGGAAATGTATTTAATTGATTTCTTGACAGTTATCAGCATAAAAGAAATATGGTTTATTTTTAAACAGAATTTTATTAAGAAGCATTCATATTTTATTTAAGTTATTAACAGAGTTTTTAGTCAACAGTGTATTTGCTTAAATATGGCTTTTATGAAAGCTTTGCTTTTAAGATTTTGCAAGTAAACTATTTTTTTTGAATGTGCGAGACTTCTTGCTCAAGTGTAGTAAACTGTTAAATAGTTGCAATTCAAACCAATGTGTTTATGACAATACATTAAAATAATTTGAGAAAAAATACCAGTTTGCAATATCAAGCAGCTTCACAAGCTGTGGAGTTAAAAAAAAAAAAAAGTAATAAAAGTCTCACACATTCAACTTACAATGGCTGCCCACTCTTTTATGTTTAAAAAAGAAATACATAAATTGTGAAGTGTAAGCTGTTTATCCTATTGTATTATGTTTTATTATATTTTTTGATATAACAGTTAAAATAATGTATTTTCTGTATTAGCTACTGCACATGTAGACTGAAAACATGTAAACTGAAAAAAAAGCAAAATGTTAACTTTTTTATTTTTTGGAGTGAACAGTATTTTAATACATTTTCAGTGCATGTTTGCACATAGATTTTTGGCTTTTTTTAATGAATTCAGTAGACTAGATCTGTGTTATATGTGGATTTTATCTGCTGCCTTTATTAATAAAAATGTTCAATTAAATAAAAATCTTCTCAGATGAATTTGAAATGTGATTTTTGTCACTGGACACCATTAATGTGCATACCAGATTTAACTATAGAAAACATTTCTGGAACCAGTCATGAGTCAGAGGATTTACTCAGGAAGTTGGGTTTACCCTTTTGTAAACAGTCATGTTTTAGGCAGTAGGGCAAACCAGTGCTAAAAATAGTATCATACATCTGCACTGATGTGTCTGCCATTTTACAACTGTTAGTTGGCCGCCAGAAAGATTCCAGGTCTTGAACTGTTATCAAAATAAAAGTGAAAACACTGTAGAGTTCACACTTAAAATAATGATGGATCTATATGTACATCTATAGTGAAAATAATGTGTAATGTGAAAATAATTTAGGTCTGATTTTGTTGTGAATGAACATTGAAGCTTCTCACTGTTGTATAGTGTTTTATTTTATAAGCATATTCATAAACTGTGCTGGTTAAGTTATGATTTTGAAGCTGTGTACATGTTGTGCGCATTTGGGGTCCTTAAACAGCGGGGGGATGTTTTGAGGCGTGATTGACTACAAAGAGGATGTGGGTAGGTGTGAAAGAAGTTAGACAAGGGGTGAACAGTGAAGTGGAACACTACGTACAGTATAGACCCTGTGGAACAAAACCATTTTCATTTACCTACAATGTTAAATTTCATTTTGTTTGACTTTGTTATGTCGCTCTTGGCCATCTTTGACTTTGTGACTCTTTAGGGTGGAATTTCACATGAGCTCAAGTTTTAGCCAAAAGGTCAGGTATATTTACACTTTGCCTACAGCCTTTTACGCTGATTAGTCACTTGCCAAGTGAAGCGGAAGTACCTGACTAGCTGTGGTAATAAGTCACGGTGGTTCTTAGACACATTTGCTTCCTTCATTGAAAGAACCGTAATCGGGCATTTTTGTTTGCTACAATGGCGTTTACACTGCTGCTTACCTTTGTTCTTTATACGCACATCACAGGTACAAAATCCAATCATTTTACTGTTCTAAATAAATCTTTGATTAATGATTTCTTATGGTGACGAATATCTAAACTGAAGGGCAGTTTTAAAATTCTCTCTGAAATTAAAGTTTTAATTCCTAATGTTTAGTTTCCAGTCTTTTTATGACATATTTATCAAGTCTTTTAGAGTTCCTTTTGGCTTCACTTCAAAACCATTTCACTGAAATGTTTTAAGGATTTTATGAGGCTTAACTGATTTGTTACAATAAAATATTGTATTCAGAAATATTCAGAAAACCATATCGCACTGAACTGTGGATACAATGATGGAAATCCCATAAGCCTTTGTAATTGTGTAATCTGCTGTCAACATTACAGTAACACTCTTGGTAGCGTAACTGTTGGTTGGGAATTTGAACTTTTTTGGTCTTGATCTTGGCCTTTAACGTTGTGTTCTTTACTGAGAGAAACAAAATCTTGTTTTGATGCTACAAAACGCATTAATTCAACTAAAATATTCAATTGTATGATTGCTGTCCATGATAACAGCAAGCAAACAGCTACTATTAGTATTTTAATAAAAGATTTATTTTCTCTTTCCTCAGGGTTGAGTGCTGATATCTCTGTGTTTGTGCAGACGGGGGCTTCTGTTCGACTGGATATACAGACACAACAACTACCAGAGTTTGATGATTTATCCTGGAAAAATGATAAATCAGAGGTCATAGTTAGATATACAAATGAAACTAAAAGAGTACGACTTCACTCTTCCTACAAGGACAGAGTGGATTTCAATAATAAAACCTTCTCTCTGACACTGAAGAACATGCGGAAGACAGACAGTGGACTTTACACAGCAAGAGCAAGTGGAGAATCAGACAACAATATTGTTACATACAGAGTAACTGTTAAAGGTGAGTGTGATATGTAATGTTGATATAACTGCAAATAAGATAATGTTGCTTATATTCAGTTTATATTTGAAATCTGTATCTTTTAACTGAAAACGTTTATTTGAAAACAATGTAAATATGTAATGCATAACAAAAAATGCTGTAACCTAATATTTTTTACATACTTTTTGAATAATGTTTTTTTTAGAATGACTTCAAAACCTGCTGCAAATATTTTGGTATGTTAACAAAATTATGTTCATTTCAGGAAGTCTGAACAAAACAGTATTAATAAATTATACTTGGTCCTGGTTTACTAAAGTCTTGAACTGGCAAATTCTAGCATATCTGAATCCGTGTATCCGTTAAACATTGAATCCGTTAAACATTTTAATATATGTGTATTTTAGATGCAGTGGAAGCTCCTGTCCTGTTTGTAAACTCAAACTGGTCAAGTTCTGACCCCTGTAACTTTACATGTAATGGAAGGAACATTATGGTCAGCTTCATCTATGATAGTAGCAGCTGTTCTCCAGAGGAAGAGACATCATCTGATAATCACACTCTAAGACTGAGCTGCAGTGGTGACTCCATCATATGTAACTACAGCAACCCAGTGAGCTGGAAGACTGACACAAAGAAGGTTTATGAACTCTGCACTGTTAATCAAGGTACGTCTCCCCTTCTGATGAGGGAACAGAAAATGTGTTGCACTGGACTGGAATGCCTGTTGGTTTAAACCTCAGTATGGTAAAACTGATGATGTTCTGATGTTCTTCTTTCATGTCCAGAAAGACAGCTAGCTAAAGAAGCATCTTTGCATCTCCTTTGGCTCATTCCCATTTGCCTATTGACAATTGGTTTGCTGGTGGTGGTCGGCAAGAAAAAAAAAGGTATCATCATAAAGAATTTCATTTAAATTCATTTAAATGAAAAAAAAACCCATTTAACTGCAACTACAGTAGTAAACATATCAAGAGTATCTCTATGAAAATAAAATACTTTACCTTTGTAAGTCAAATGTGTTGCAATATTTTTATAATGTGATCATATAATATCAGATATATGTGCTATGATTATGAGCTGAACTTTTACAGACAGATCAACTCAACACTCTTAAAAATAAAGGTGCTTCACGATGCCATAGAAGAACCTTTTGGTCTAAATGATTCCGTAAAGAACCTTTAACATCTGAAGAACCTTTCTGTTTCACAAAAGGTTCTTTGTGGCGAATAAGGTTCTTCAGATTATAAAAAGGTTAGCAGAAGATGGTTCTTTAAAGAGCCTTTGACTGAATGGTTCTTTGTGGAACCAAAATTGGTTCTTCTATGGCATCGCTTGAAGAACCTTTTTAAGCACCTTTATTTTTAAGAGTGAAGTTTCAAAATAATTTAAATTTAAAAACTTGGCAGACCTCCAAAAGGGAGATAAATACTCCAAAATGGGGTAGAAGAACTCCAAAAGGGGAAGTACTGACTCATTCAGTCTGCAGGCACCAAAAACTCAATTTATACATACGTTTTCAAATTTAAAAACAGCTGCAATTGTTAAATGTTTAAATCTGCAAACGGACTCTAGAAACTTTTTTTTTACATTTAAAACATTTTGAAACTTGAGTTGATCTACCTCTAGAAACAGCATGGGGAGGTCTATATCTACTCTGCAGCTATATCGACTTGGAAACAAAAGATCAAGCTGTTAGTATTAGTTTTAACATGACATTTTCAAATTTTCGAACAAAGGCTTGAACACACCATTTAAACTGGATTCAGATCCTGGATTCATATCCTGAATTCATGGCATATGAAAGTAGTTCAACAATATAGGGTCTTTTGCAGCGTGGCAAATGTATTTTTTAAAATAAGGTCATAAAAGCAACATGCATAGTAAATGTAAAAGAAATAGCACTTTGCTTTGTACAATAGTTTGAGACAGAGCTCTACATGTCACAGAGCTTGCCAGCTTTTCGTGTTAACTACCCACAAAATGACCATTTCTGCTTTTAAACCCTCTGACTCACTCGCTAGGTTTACATTAGCAATTCATTTACCTTAATTATGCAAAGTTTATTTCTCAGTACTGCCACAGGTGATGATAATAGACATACAATAAGGTTGAATATAACACTGAATATTCCTTTAAAATGTTCCAGATGGAATAAGAAATATTTTTTATCGTTTTTGGTATATAACAGATAGCTAGCCTATATTTTGTAAATGGCTTTTAAAAAGTCTTTTAGAGCAAAAAGTTGACAATATTTTTTCTATGACTGAAAATTGTTGTCTTGAAAATTGATGTCTGCATCATAGGTGCCCAGCAAAAAGAACAAACAATCTATGCAGAAGTTGACGTAAGTTTCATACTACTATTCTTCCTTAACCATTGATACTAAATAAGTGGTGTCACACTATCTGTTGTCTTTTAAAACAAGTATGCAACATGTTTTGTTTCTCTAGGTTTACAAAAAGTATAGTTTAATAAAATCCTACACTCTCAGAAAAAAAGTACAAAAGCTGTTACTGGGCCAGTACCCTTTCAAAATATACTAGTATGTACTATTTAGGTACTAATATGCACCTTATATGCACCCTTTAGGGGTAAATAAGGTAGAATAGATGATCCCTCTTAGTGTCTGTACTACATGCCTCATATGTCTTATCAAGTAAATCGAAAGCAAGCAAAAACTTATCTGTCTTCTATTTGATGGTGATGAAGTCCAATCGCTATACTTAGCCTCTATGTGGCTGTTGGATCCTGCTAATAGTATCTGTATATGAGCACTCACCACTCATTTCCACCAAAGCAGCAGTCTGACATTTTGATCGGATTGTGTCCACAGGAGAACATCAAGCCACAAAAGTCACTGGAGATGTTGGAGAAATCAGATAATCCTCAGACAGTTTATGATACTGCAGGAGATCCAGGACAAACTGATGTTACCATCCACACCACACCCAACGATGACCCTAATCAGGTGAAGATTAAATAATGACTTTAATCTCACTCAATTACAGTTCAGTTCAAATTAACTGATGGTTAATTTGGGTTAAATGTCTTAATTTTGAATAAAGGTGAAGACAAACTTAAGGGAATGACATTCCAATGATAAAGTTTGTTTGAAAATATTTGTGTCTTATTGTTTGGGAAACAACCTGCCAGTTTGCAACCTGTAGTTGTTTAAATGATTTATTGGGATTTTTTTTTTAAATGACCTGAAGCTGATTTTGTTGTTCTTTATTTCAGAGTTCATCACTCACAGAGAAGAGCAAGCCAGATGCACCAGTCACTATCTACTGTCCCATTCAGAAGCAACCAAACCCCCCCAAAACTGAAGCTGAAAACACTATATATGCTGTGGTCAATAAACCATCAGCCAGATATGAATCTGCACATCCACAACCAGAATAAAAGTGAACTTTTAATAAAGCTGAACCCTTACAGCGATTCAAAGTGATAAAGGACTTCATGTGTTCAGGAAGGGCAGTGTAAATAAGCATAGGTGTGTTAAAGATATTTGTATATGTAAATTCTGTCTTTTTTAAAGCAGTGAATGTATTTTTTATTGTAAAATTGTCATACCTGTGGCTTAGACAGGAATGCAAAATCACATGCATGTGTTTTCTTTAGATTTCTGTTGGAGATTGCTCGCCTTTGCAGGCAACACCTGAAAACCACTTCCTGGAAAGTGTTTGTCAGTCTATAAGAGCTATTTTGAAGGGTTATAAGTGGTGTTCATTTGCCCATTCGCCCCCATCCATCAGAAAACACACAGTTTAGTATACAAAAAGAAATGAATATGCAATCAGAAATGTACTGTACAAAGCCTCTTTGCACTTAAGGACGTAAAGATTATTAGACTCAAGTTCATGGAGTATGTCAGTAGCTGATCAGGCATCTGTGTACTGTATCCAGTGTAGACAGCATCAGTGATTATAATGGTATAATTTGCTTTTGATGTGACTCTCGTGCCTGGTGTAACCAGGTGTCAGCCATAAAGGGCTTGTCACACTACTTTTTGTTATACTGACCTCCATTCATACAGATTTGACCGATAGAATATCCGTGTGGCATCTTAGCTGAATTAATAGAACCCAAACTTTAAATCAGCAGGATTGAAGTGTTGCCGTAAAGTGAAATAGATTACATATTTTTACATTGCAGATGAATTATGCAGTATATGTAGAAGTATCTTTTTTAAAAAAAGACATCACATTACAACCATTGCAGTATTCAGGTGCAAAGTCTAGTGTGACCGCCGCTTTAAGCAACTAAATGCCAGAGGGCGTAGCCTATGGTGCAATGATGTATTCTTTTATATCTTGCTCTGGAGGCAGTCATATGCCAATTTATTTGTCCATGTGACATCACAGATCCCACAATATCCAAACAAGCCTTTTTTTTTGGCACGTGGTTAACTTATAGGATGTTTTAACGGTACAAAGTTCTCTTAAATGTGAAAAGATCAAATAATGTGAAAAAAGTGCTTTTTCATATCATGAACCCTTTACTTATGTTGTGTTGTTTCTCACTTTGCTTTGTATTTTTGTCTTAATTGTATTTTGAATAGCTCTCTTTGTTCTGCTTCTTTTTGTTTTAGCCTGTCCTTGTGTTTTGAACTCAAGTGTCTACTACAATAAATTTAGAATATGCATTGCACATTTTTGTGCTCTTTTGATTAATATTTTCTTTTGCACACAACTGAACCTATTTCAACCCACATATTTGCAATGCCTCAGTTGTGTTGGCTTATACAATAAGAGTAGTAATGACTTATACTGGTCAGGTGTTAAAGAGATGTAGTGGTGGAGCTTCTGGTAAGTCAAGTCACCTTTATTTACACAGTGCTTTATACAATACAGATTGTGTCAAAGCAGCTTTACAGTATTAAACAGAAAAATAGTGTGTCGATAATGCAGGAGGACAATAGTAAACACTCAATTTTTCAGTTAAAGTCAGTTCATCATTGATTCAGTGAAGTCAGTAAACTGATTCAGCAGTTCGGTTCCAGTATCTGTGCAATCAAGTCCCCAACTAATCAAGCCAAAGGCAACAATGACAAGGAACCAAAACTCCATCAGTGACAGAAACTGAGAAGAAGAAAATACCTTGGCAGAAACCAGGGTTTCTGGTGGGGGGCCAGTTCTCCTCCGGCCAGATGAAACTGGTGTGGTTTAATTCCAGACTGCAACACAAATCACAAGATTGAGGAGAGGTAACCAAAACGGTTTGGTAATCAACATTCTTCAAAATTTCTTTCACAGAAGAAAATTATACAGCTTTGGACGAAACGAGGCTGTGTTAAGACAATTTAATAGCAATAACATTTTCTTTATTAATTTATTTACTTCATTTTAAGGCTATAAGTGCCAATACAGTTAAATAAGTGGAACTCACTGTCGTAATTACAGTGCCGTAAAGCAATCTGTCCTTTTCATGGCGTTTGTAATCGCGCTCATCAAACTTCCAGAACAGACACCTGGAAAGAAACAGAAAATCATTCGCCTAATATTATTAGTCAGTTTATCACCTGTATGATTTTGAAAATTATATTTAAAGGTAAAGAAAACTTAAAGTTCGTCTCAATGAGATGTAGACGCAGCCCTCCTTCAAACTCTGGTTCACTACAGTAGATTCTCAGAAAGGAAAGCAAAAAAGAACAAATGGGCCAAGTTTCTTTCACTCCTTTTTGTCGCTGCCTAAACCTCTCACTAAGCGTGCACACCATATCAATAATCACACTCATTCTTTCAACACCATGAAGTCACACTCTCTCCTCTCCTCCGTTTCTCCTGCCCCACTGGAAAGCCACAAACTGAGGGTAGCACCAGAAGAGGGTGCTAAAGGTGCAACTGTGTTCAACTAGTTTGATTATAATGTTTATGAATTAATAGACATGTATTTTCAAGATACCATTCAAAAGTAAATGCATACAATAATTTGTTGTAAATGGTTTTATTTTAATTTTTTAAAGAAAACTTTATGGAACTAAAATATAAAATATTTTTCAGACACATACAGATTTATATAAAAATTAGTGAGTGAGATAAAAAAAATGAAAGAGCAGTAAAAATCTGAACCACTGCAGGAAAAAAAAAATATTGTTGAGTCCTGAAAATTCTACTGTATAGTAGCCCATGTGTAGATCTGTAAAAGTGTTGAACATGAACACCCTGGTGTTTTTCCACTGTTCTAAACAACAAATAAAATGGACCAGAATGATCATATAAAGCAAAAACATTTCTACTTAAAGTATGACACACTGCAATCATATTTTATAAAGATGACAATGGGGCTATAAACATAAACCAATAGATACAATTTCCTTCTCTTTGTTTAGAAATATTGTTTAAACCTTATACAAAGATAAACAAATGAAATGAAAGATAAGAGCATATATGTGACCCTGAACCACAAAACCAGTCATAAGGGTCAATTTTTTGAAATTGAGATTTATACACCATCTGAAACTTCCATTGATGTATAAGGATAGGACAATATTTGGCTGAGATACAACTTTGAAAATTTGGAATCTGGGGGTGCAAAAAAAAATTCTAAACATTGAGAAAATCACCTTTAAAGATGTCCAAATGAAGTTCTTAGCAATGCATATTACTAGTCAGAAATTAAGTTTTGATATATTTACGGTAGGAAATTTACAAAATATCGTCATGGAACATAATCTTTACTTAATATCCTAATGATTTTTGGCATAAAAGAAAAATCGATCATTTTGACCCATACAATGTATTTTTGGCTATTACTACAAATATACCCGTGCTACTTAAGACTGGTTTTGTGGTCCAGGGTCACATATATTGTCTGGAAGCTATAATGATAATAAATGTATGAAATCAAAAAAACTGAAAAATGATTAAGAACAATACATTCATTCAAATCATTAATTAATCAAAGATCAATAAATCAAAATAAAATAAAATCACCTGCATTTGAAAATCCAACCCTTCACATAACATGTGAAGGGGCCTATGTTATTAAAGAACAATAAAAATCATTTAAAAAAGAAAGACTTTGCTGAATCCTCCTCCAGCTGTCAGTGCACTCCTAGTCTGTAGATCAGTCTGGAAACAAAAACCTAAATAAAAGGATTTGAAGAAAACATTGTCACCAAACAGAGAAAGACCATCTGTCTTGTGATTTAAACAAATTATTTTCATATTTCTAACAGTTACGGAATATAATATGACCAAATACTGTAATTAAAAATTATATACAAAGAAAATTGTACATTTAAAGTGACAAAATGTTTAAATATATAACTAAAATGATGTATTAGCTGAAAAATCAAGTCAGATGACCTAAAATGTGTAAAACCTTACCTTCGCAAAGACTCCATTAAAAAGCCGTTTGTTCAGATGAATTGAGCTTTCCATTGGATTAAGGTTTGTGCACTGTTTAGATGATTTATTGCATAACAAACCATGCAAACACAAACTACTGAATTCTTCATAAAAGTTACAAGTTCAGTCATATTGCAACAACATGAAAGATTTCAGTAATATTAAATATTGCAGTGTTTTGCTAAATGGCTTCCATTTTTGTCCCACCTAATTTAAAATGAGAAATGTGCGTTGATTAACAAGTACAAACCCTTGTACAGTCAGTGTGCAGTCAGGTCTCGGCTGTGACTTCTTCAAGACACTCTCTGCCCTGGTGAAGGAGAGGACTGAATCAGCCCAGGCCTTTGTCAGGCTTCTCAAATGCAGTTCCAACTTCCGTGCAGACAAAGAATGCAGAAGAAACGGTAGTGTATCTGACTCCAATTTTAGCATTTGAAAGAATTTCATCCAGTTGATTCTGACAAGGTCTGAGCGTGGAAAAGACAGCCTGAATTGATGCAGGTCTAATTTAGGTCTTCTGGATATTACAATTCTAAAATTAAATGAAAAACAAATACAGTTAGAATTCTGGAAACTATAATTCTTCACAACTGTCGGAGATTCTTGGAAATAATTGTCTAAAATATAACAAACAAAGCTACAATTGTCTAAAATATGACAAAAACAGAAACAGTTGAACACTTAAAAATCTGAATGTTATGTTAATTAGTTTAATGTTACTTGTAGTATTTCTTTTCGAGGTAGAAGCGTTTATTAAAAGAATTCTGTTTTTGATGACCGATTCAATCCGCAAACTCTACTTTTAAGTTGTTTTCTTGCATTGTTCTTTATAGAGTTGCTTTATATTTGAAGTTTATTCATTATAAATGAAATTAATGGATCCTGATGGAAGAATTTTATAACACGGTTTAAAACTGTAAAGCTGTTCTGAAGCAAATTTATTGTAAGCACAATATAAACAAAACTGACTGATTGACTAATTGATTTATGAATGTTCATTTTGTTTTACTTGAAGTGTTTTGGTACATTATGATCTTGATCTATTTTTGCAGGTTTTACATCATATTCCAGATACTACAGTCCTCCATATACTGTAGATATGAGGTTTTAGTCAACCTGAGTACCTCACCTGTGTAAAGATGGGGGAAAAAAAAAACATGGTAATTGAACTGGTTAATATGACTGGTAATAAAAAATGATCATGAGTCTGTTCAAGATGCATGTTGGGTAAATGTTTTGCTTCACCTGTACAGTTCTTCACTGATTTCCAGATAAAATGTTTCTACAGAAAAACCCCAATTATGGGTTTCCACACTGCAAATAAAAGCATATAAGTTTGAATGAATGTAATTACCTAATTTAAGTCAGTATCTTAAAAACATTACCTCTGTGAGCTCATGGTCTGTTCTCTCGTGAAAGCCTGCATCATACACCCCAAATCAGAATCGGATAATTCACCACTACAATATGAAGTCCAAAACGTCACTGTACAAGCCTAAAGCCAATAATCCCTGATAATTATTTGTAAATAACAAATTAATAACAATCCTGAAGAACATGACTTCAAAAGACTTCAAAATAATCTATTTTAATATACATTTTATAAGACAGAGTGAGTGAGATGTAGGATTGTGCATCATTCAGATTTGAACTGAGGATGGTGTTCTAATTCAATTGACCCTTCCCAAAGAGCTTGACTGACAGGCAATCTGATCAATCATAATGCTAAATCCGCCATTTTGTCCAACAAACAGGAGAGTACAGATTAACTTTGAGAGACAAGACAGAGCAGATTACTTCTGGTATGAAACAGCTTTTAAATTTTGTCATTTTGTAAGAAATTCAAACAATAAATACAGTTTTGTGGCTCTTATTAGTGTCATGACAGATCACTGTATTGCCTCAGTTCAAGCGGCACGTGAACCGATTGTCTTTTCATATTTGCTTAAAGCACAAAACAAACATGAACAAACATCAAAACGTATTTTATTTCAACCGCAGAAAGACATCAAGACACACCATTTTTAATCTATATACTTTCCAGTCTTATTTGTTTGTCGGACAAAATGGCAGATTCGGTGTTATGATTGGTCAGATCGCCTGTCAATCAAGCTCTTTGCAAAGGATCAATTGCGGAATTTGAATTTAGGCATGAATTGCAGAATTGCAGCTTAAATTTAAATGTAAGAAATTGACAAGGTTTTGAAAAAAAAGTTTCAAAAATCTTGCAGTTTGAAATTTTAGGATTACTCACAAAAAGAATGTTAAACTGTTAAAATGGAGCGAACAGACAGACAGATAGACAGATAGATAGGATTCCTTCTCATCCTTCTCATTCTCTATTTATTAATGACTCTACTGCGAAAGGAATTAATAAAATGTTGAGAGACTTCATATGGAATAAAAAACCTCATAAGCTCAAAAAACAGTCCTGGCGAATAGTCAAAAAAGAAGGTGGACTTGAAGTGTGACTTTAGTAGTGAACTCCTTTAAATTGGATTATTTGGATTAAACTGGATTTAAAAAATGCTTAAACCCAAATTCTATGAGTTTTTTTTTTTTTTTTTGAATCATGTTTTTACAAAAATTGTTGGCCTTCCTTTTATATTAATATGAAATTACTTACCTAATAGATTACCAGTTGCACTGTCTACATTTCATCAGCAGGTTCTTTTTTCCTGGAAGTTATTCTTACAATTTTTCTCCGCATAAAGCCTAACAAGGTATAAATCTATTTTTCTCTGTTGTTTAACAGGAATATAATTGGAATTCTTTCAAATTTAGATCTGGTAACTTTTTTCTTATGAACAATTTATGTCTGTTTATAATTTCCTCTTACCTTTTAAAGAATATAATGCAGTGCCCAAAGTGGTTCCTTCAGGTCTAACTCTTAGTAAGAGTGACACCAAAGAACCTGATTTGACCTTAGATGGCAAAAAATGTAATAAGAATATTCATCAAATTCTCCAGAAAAAAAAAAAAGTTCCTAAAGGCAAATTTTACTGGGCATCTCTTATTGAGTTAATAGAAGTGTGGTTGTTACCTCACAAGTACTGCATTCTCAAAAAGATACAAGAAATTCATTTCAAGATCCTTCATAAAAGATATTCTGTGAATGATACTGTGGTTTGATCAGGTTAGATCTTAAGATCACAAATAGTACCAAGTTTCATGCCTGAGTTAATAAAATAATATTATTAAAGCTAATTATATTGGTAAATACATGCTTAATAAGTATTAACTTTTTATTTACTAATAAAGTTAAAATATAAGCGGCACGACTGGTCTTCAACGAGCCCAAAAGAGCCCATGTTACACCTCTCTTTATCTCCTTGCACTGGCTACCAGTCGCAGCTCGCATCAAGTTCAAGACACTGATGCTTGCATATAGAACAACCACAGGCTCAGCACCCACCTACTTCCACTCACTATTACGAATCTACATCCCCTCCAGAAGTCTGAGATCTGCTAGTGAGCGACGCCTCGTGGTATCATCACAGAGAGCCTCAAAATCACTCTCCAGAACATTTTCGTTCACCTTTCCTGGCTGGTGGAATGATCTTCCCACTCCTATCCAGAGTACGGGATCCCTGTCAATCTTCAAGCAACAACTGAAAACTCATCTTTTTCGACACTACTTGACTTCATCCTAAACTTAAAACAAACAAACAAACAAAAAAAAAAACAAACACTATCTTTCTCTCTATTTATTCCTTCCCTTGCTAGCTTGTATTTATTTTAACAATGCCTGAGACATGGTGTTACGAGCACTTCCACTGTCTGATTGCCTCTTCAAGATGAATCGCTTTATGTATTCCCCACTTGTAAGTCGCTTTGGATAAAATTGTCTGCAAAATGACTAAATGTAAATGTAAATAAACGACTACCAGCATAAGAACATGGTCAGATGTGCTCAGACTGTGTTTCAGTATTTATTTTATGACACCAGTTTAGTTTTGTCCTGGTTAATTTAATCTTACAATATAGAATACATTCACAATATTTAACATTTTCTAAATTACTTTAAAACTCTTTCACTCAAAATAACAAGATGAATAAAAATGTAATGAACAATATGTTTGACAAATGGACTTAACAGAATTACTTTCTGCCATCCATCTTTAAAGAAAGATAAAATCTTCATCCTCAGGCTCGTTGTCACTAGTGTCTTCTATCTCAATGTTATCTATTGTGAAAAGTTTTGTGAGAGAGTTCCTGCAGAAGGTGACCTTCACTTTCTCATCACAGGCTGATGATGATCTGGATGTGTCCATCGTAATTTCAGTCCACCCATCTGTGGCTTTACTGTGCTTCATCCTTCAAAGAGATTGAAAAACAATTATTAAATCATTAATGGAGCAACTGGTGACAATAAAACTGGAAATAATAAATGGTTAAATAGGACAGACCCTGTGATAATTATCCTGCAATCTGAATCCATCTGAGAGCTCTGCAGAATCCTCTCTACCTCCTCCAACAACAAGCCTCCACTTTCTATGCATTCATATCTGAAACATTAACATGTCAATACCATTATCTGCATTTTTTTATTGAAGTCTAAATACCAACAAAAAAGAGCATTTAAGGACAAACAGCAATTTCTTTTAAATATCTTCATACCTGATCTCCTGAAGACTGGGACAGAGTTCCATTAAGGACAGAATCCTCTTCACCCAGTTCTCCGTTAGACTGCTGATCTTAAGTCTGACCTTCTGCAGACCAGGAACGGAGAGCAAGGTGGACATCAAATCGCCCACAAGCTCTTCATGCTCTTCACATCTTGATTGAAATCGGGTTTACCCATGGCAAATGATGAGCATGTACAGTGCATATTTTCAAATAAAAAAAACATAGGTGTTACATAAAGAAATGGCAGAATCCTTACCCTTCTCCTAATCCTTTAAGGAGGTCAAGAGTTTCAAAGAGTTCCCGTCCATCGAGTTTAGGAATCTCTGAACATGGTGATGTGAATGAAATGAATGATGGAGATATTTCAATCATGCTATCACGGGCCAACTGAATGTCAACTGTCAAACTTGAAATAAAAGACAACTAGATAAGTCGCAAGTTCATTTTTCTATGATTATAGTAGAAATCTGTATAATTTATTGGACAGTTAGGGATAAACTTACATAGAGTCTGTGATTCTGGTGATGCTGAGAGAGGAACACACATTGAGCTCACTGTATCTCTTACTGTACTCCACCTGCAAACTGATACATAACAGATAACAGAATATATTTTTAAAAATAAATACTTTAATGTACTTTATAAATGATCGCTGTCTGCTTTAAGTTAATAATAAAATAACAAAAATTTTGTAATAAAATATGTTAAATAATTTTGATCTACTGCTTTTTTTTTTTTTTTTTTTTACTGCAAATGGCATGAATCCTGCAAACAACTGATATTTTGAAATGAGATATAATACAACCACTGCTGATTTAAAAGAAATCAGTCATCCCAAGTGCAATTATACTTGTCATTTTACACATGGATAGAACACAAAGACAGTTATCTAGTGGAACATTCAGACTGCTCTTTAGTCTCTCTGGTCTCTTTAGTTTATCATACCTGAGGTTATGGAGACTGGGACATGTGTGACACATGGAGAGGATCTTTGCAGCCAAGTTCTCAGTCAAGCTGTCTGTTGTCAATTGCACCTTGTTCAGACCAGACACTGAGTACAGGGACAACAGCAGAGCACCCACACTCTCCTCACAGGTAGGACTTTTGCTATTGCATGGAAAATAATTAATAAAAAAATATTGTTGATTTACTATTCAGTTTCATGGTAAATACCAAAATGTTTAAATATGCAATGATTATTTTTACCTTATAGAGATCCCTTTGCACTGGTTATATGCTTGTAGGAAGTTTTTCCAGTCACTGCTAGTTTTTTCAGAGTTTTCAGACAGGGTGAGCTCTATGCTTGAGAACAGTGACTTTGTACTGGGACTGGAGCCGGTGCACTTCAAAAACAAGCTGAAATACAAACAAAAATTACTTTATTTGTACACAAAAAGATTCATAAAACAGAAATAAAATGTTTGTATTTGCTACACAAATGTTGGGGAATATATTATTGACTTACTATTACTATTAACAATTTAATGCCTCTTGTCCACTCCTAACTGATCTTATTGGTTCTAAAGGCTCATCTCACAATTAAAAATGTCTTTGTTAAACAACAAATATTAAAAAAGCTTCCAATATAATAATACCAAACAACTGAACACTTACTGACTAGTGAATATACAGTTTTTTGGTAGTTTGTTTAAGAAATGCTGTGTTCTCTACCTGTACTGCCCTGATAATCTCCTCCACATCCTGAGGTCTGAGCAGAGAATACGCTCCACATAGTCCAATTCATAAGAATCACTTCAGATAAAAAACACATAGCCTGTGTTAGTCTTTGCAGACTTAACTGATCACAGTATATTATTTTTACAGTGTCATAAATATTCATTTTATGATTCTCACTTGATTTCATCACTGCAGTCACTGAGATGTGAGGACATGCCATCTTCATCACTGTCATCTGACATCTGTCCTGCAGACTGAGACCTGTGAATATTTTAGATGATCAATAATTCAGATGTCATCACAAATCCATTTAATTTTTTTATCCCATCTCCTCCAACAACCTTATTCCTTTCTTTTATCTAATGCCCACTGTTTACAATCAATAAAATTGAGTCCCAGACTATATTTTGTTTCACTCTGAAATACCACGTCAGATTATGTAAGCAAAATGGGTTAAAAACAGTGTTTAAGGTCCAATAAGTGAACTGTGTAAAAACTGTCTTCACACCAAACAGCATTCAGTCTGTCTGAATCACTGTCTTCACTCTCTCTCGAGATAACTACATTTAAGAGTTAATACTCCAGTTATTTCAGCTCCAACCCTGATCACAGACAACTGAACCAACTAATTAGGATCTGAAGGAGCACTTGATCATTACAGACAGGTGTGTTTGATGAGGGTTGGAACTGAACTCTGCAGGAAGTTAGATCTCCAGGAACAGGGTTGGGCACCCCTGCTCTAGGCTCTAATTAAGTAAATGTGCTCTTTAATAAAGTGTTAGTTAGTGACACATGTCTTCGTGGATGCTAATCATTTAGAATACTGGAATCACTAATGTCTTACCTAAAGAATTCATTCCTGCTGTCCTTCTTGTAGTTCGCCCTACTTGTCTCAGGCCGCTCGACTGCCCCAAAACTAAGCCACAAATATAATAGTAATGTGAGCTTTTGTCATCATGAAATTCAGGGTTCAGTGTGCATATGCCACTGTCACTAAGTCACTGTGTTTGTTCTGAGAGATTGCAAACACCCAGCTATGTGTACTATATGTGTAAACAGGAGTGAAGTAAATTCTCACTTTAATGCAGTCAGACTGAGGTTCATCTGAAAGAGGTCCAGGACTCTGGACGCTCCATCCACAGTCATGAATCTTAAGATGAGATCCAGTTCCTTCAGACCAGAGACTGAGTGCAAGACAGACAGCAGATCACTCACATTCTTGTCATACTCTGGAGAACTAAAAAAAAAAAAAACACACAAATACAGAAATATATATTTTCTGAGTAATTTTGAACTAAAACAGTGCTTATTTATCACACCAGTTTCACATCCAGACACATACAAACACACACACTCTCTCTCTCTGGTGTCAAATCATTTACTTACCACCTAGTCAAGTCTTTCAGCTGGTTATAGGCCTGAAAGAATCTCCTCCAGTCAACATTTGCATTCTTAGTGTCATCTGTCAATGTGGTGGTGACACAGGGAAGCACTTTGTGCACTGGAGGTTCAAAGGGGTTGATATCACAACACTCATCTATATAATTCAGATGGTTACAGCCGACAGAGAGCCTGCAAAACAACAGAAGACAACCACTACTAAAAACATGAAACCGTTTAAGCAATTGAAAGCTAGTGATATTAATATAGGAGTTGCTTTTTTCCAATATCTAAGGCAACTTGACAACTTTTCAAAGATTTCAAAGAAGCTCAAGGAAAATACTGACAACAGCTAAAGGCTGGAATCCACTACAATGACTATATGACTTTTATCATGCACTACATGATAAAATCTAGGCACCGTACACCTGCTGACTTTGTAAAGGGTTAAAACAGGGCATCATACAGTATATACACACAATCAGACTTGTAAGTCGTTCCTAAAAAAAATCATGCAGAAAAATGTGCCTCATTGCTGGGAGATGTGTGACAAATAAAAACAATATGTGATTTCATAAATCAGCTCAAAATATCAAACAAGTCTGATATTCTCAGTGTGGATGGAATCAAAAAAAAAAAAAAAAAAAAAAACTTCTGTGACTATCATACGCAAAACAGTCTTCTATGAAATCTGTTAACTTCAATTGCCCAAAATCAGCAGACTGGCTCTGACTTTCACTGACTTTCATTTTTTACACTCTAAAAAATGAAGTTGTAAATAAAACCAAGATAATTGGAGTATGTTTCATGAGCAAATGCTATTTCAAAATTTGTTGCAATTGTTACTAGAAAGTACAGCGCAATTAATTTTATAACAGATGTCTTACCTCACTCCATCAGCTCTCATTATACCCAGATGCTCCACATCACTAACAACAGACATATTGGTATTCAATCTACCAAAAAAGGATTCGTTGTGTTTAGTTTTTAGTCCAGAAAGAAAATGATCTTTTTCTTACAATGCATTGTGGCAGTACCATAGTATCATATGGTAACATGATACTTTGATATATACCATGGTACTGCATGTCTACCGTATTAATATATACAAAGGAATTTTTTGCATCGTGGTACTTCTTTGAATGTTTTGTACACATTAGGTTATACTTACTGCAAGTGAAGTAAGCTGGAACAAGACAGGAAGAGGGTGAACAGACCAGCCGCCCAGCTCTCAATCAGGTTGCTTAGCCAAACTTTTACTTCCTTCAGACCAGGAACAGAGTGAAGGAAAAGCAGCAGAGAATCCATATGTTCATCCAACTCTGGGCATCTAATAAAAAAAACCCCCAATGTATTAGATTATCATTATACTCTCCCCTGGCCACTGAACCCAACAATACATTTTTATATTCATAACCCTGTACGAAGCATACCTACTGAAAATTATTATGATTTTATTCATTCAGTTTTCATAGTTCATCCATAAGCACAAACTCACTGTTCTGTCAGCTGAATGAGTTGGTAAAGCCTTTTGAAAAGAACCTCCCAACTGGCACTAGACCCTTCACGAGGAGGGAAACTGAGGTTGAGCTTCACCAGTGCTGGTTTTCCCAGCTGACGTGAATGTAGCGACTCTCCATTGCTACTAGATCTGGAAAGAAACATTCATATTCATACAGTAAATGTGCACATAGTAGGATTTTAAGTGGTTATGAGCTTTGTCCTGAATTTAAAATAACCTTCAGAAAATGTTTAAAGTGGTTTAGTAATGCAGGATATTGCATGCTTCTTACTCAATATCATAAGCCCATCTGTCCATTGCAAGACTCAATGACGGATTTTTCTTTTCACTGATGTGCATCTTGTACCTGCAATAGATTTTACCAACAGTTAGTTAACGCAACCACGGACGGATCAAGTCAAACGAAAAGAAAGGATGACTTACGCTTGAAATGGCTTTCTAGAGACTGAAAATGTTGAACAAACCCTTTCCTCATCACTAATCATGAGATTGCTCACAAGAAACCTAAAAGGTCATAAAAGTGTTGAAAAACAATTAGTGATTGTAATTTAATTCGTAAATTTACAGCTAAAGAAATCAAAATGTAAATCAGCTCAAAATTTATTGAGAGATTACAGCTTAATATGTAAACATTATTTTCTCTTACTTTATGTGAGAAATCTTTGGACTGACTTGAAGGTAGGACAGAATCCTAGAAGACCAAATATCTGTGAGGTACTCAGCATGTATGTCCACCTCAGTTAAACCAGGAACACAACTTAGGAAAGACAGCAGTGCATCCACATTCACATCAAACTCAGTGTTCCTCCTGAGAATAAACACACAGATAGTAGTGTAATACGTGAAGAAACAAAGGATGGGGATATTAGCAGAATTGCTAAGTAAAACGAGAATACCAACATCTTTGAGAAGCATCTGAGGTTATGGGATGTCTTGAGGAAATCAGTCATGGGTATTGCAGAGAAAGGACAAAGACCAAAGGATATTTTTGAAAACCCCTGATAATAACAAAGATCATGTTTTTCTGAGATTTTACCCCGATGCCATTCTGAGTGGCCAAAAGTAAACCTGAAATGAGGAAGAGCAATTATTCATTATTTTCTATTAACAAATGCATCTTCAAGGGCTCATTCTAGTTACATAATGTTATATTTTTTGTGAATAAATTAAAGAAACATTAACTGAGAATGAATGAATGAATATGAAATACATATGAATTCAATTAGAAGGAATTATTTTCGCTTGACATTGTGAACTCTGAGCAAAGACTCTTGTCCATGTTTTCTGCTTGACTGGCAATACATACACTGTGAAATCAAATAAAATGAAGTTTAATCTACAGTACAAAAGTCCTGGTTTCAGATGTAAAAAGATTATATGTATGTTTGTTTTGGGGGAGCTGACATGAAATCCATCTAAAACTGTTAATTCATTCATCTACTCTTTCATAATTATAATTCATGTAGTTTAATTACCTCACATTAATTGAGAGGCTATATGGAATATTTATACAAAATAAGCCAATAGTTGTGAAATGTTGTGACGTTACAGCATTTAAAATACATTTTCTTTCTACAGCTAAACAAAGATAAGACAGAGGTTCTTGTTATCAGTAATGATGCCCAGAAAACATCTATTGCTTCATATCTTGACTCTAAAAGCCAGTAAACTGGTCAAGAACTTTGGAATCATGTCTGATAGTGACCTTAGTTTAAAAAAAACAAAACAAAAAACCCTAAAACAACATATTATCGCCTCAAAAAAATCTTCAAAGCATGTGATATTGTGATATTCTCATCCCTTCTGACAATGATCAATGATTTACTTTGTATTTTGTTTAATTATCTTATTTTTTTACGTTTATGCATGTATTTTCTTTTTCTTTGTGAATACACACATTCATTTCTCTTCTGTAAAGCACTTTGTAAACACTTTTTAAAAGGTGCTCTATAAATAAAGATTTAATGTAACTTTATGTGTATGTTCCCAATATTTATGTACATATTTGCCTATATTTAAATGAGAAACCTTGATGTTCATGTATTATTAACTGCCTGTTTGTTGCATTTGTCATTGTGTTTGGTTTACCTGAAACTTCTTCCCATCATCTCTTTTACAAGGAAGTTCATAATTAAATCGACATTGGCATTGCTGATGCTCCTCACCACCAGTCGAATGTTACCCACTGATGTTTGTCCACTAAGGGTTTTCAGGATCTTCTGCACACTTTCATCAGATAGGGCTCCATCCTCCATACTGCAATGCATTTACAACACTGCATTACTAAACATGATGGACCATTAAAAACATGTCCTTCTTTACTATCTTTTACAATAGTAAAACATGGATTTATGGTGGATGCTCAAATATAAAGAACATAGATTATGGTTTGACCAGGCCATTTGGTGTCCAACTAATTCTTGAGAGAACTATGGCATTGCTGCATTTACAAATATAAGCAGGGTAGCACTACTGTAAACGGGGCCTTAATTCACAACCAAGAGAACATTACGTCAAATAGCCCACGTTCTTTCTTCTCCCCAGGGCTGATGTCAGGAGGTCAACATCAGCATCAGATATGGAATCAAAACACAACCTACAAAAAAAATAAATAAATCAGAAACCACTAAGTCTTCATGTTGTGAACCAAACCTCTGATATAATAAAGAGAACAATAATGAGAATACATGGCAAGCTTTTTAGAAGATGATATGATGGTAACAATATTTTTGGACACTACTGTGAAGATATTCATTGGAATACCAAGTAAATCCAATGGGATATGAATATGTTACATAAAATACCACCACAGTCTTGTTTCTAAGAGCATGTAATTGAAGAACCCTTACCATAAAGTTGTACACCTACAAAGTGCAGGATGAAGCATCTTTAGATCTTTTGCATTGCATTTAACTTCCATACTCATAATGCGTGAAGAATACTGGAGGCAGTACATTACAACCTGACAGTCGACCCCCTTTAAAGTCCAGTGAATCTTAATACCTGAGCGTTCCCACAGCTTCATGACATTCTTCAATATGTCCCTATCATGAAGTTCATACAGACAATGAAGAATGAAATCATTCATGTAGAATGCATTCATGATGTTCTTCTCTATAACCTTCCTGATCCATTTCTCCAGCTGGGCGCGAATAACAGCGGTTGTCGGATGTTCTCCCAGGATTAAACGGCTCACTTTCTCGTTCGAGAGACCAAAAAGGAACCGGATGACAGGTAAGAGATGCTCATTTCGCCTCCCATTGCCTGCTGATTCCAGTAGCTCCTTAACTTTTATTTTCGCCTCTGCCTTGTCTGTTAACATGTAGAAGAGAGCAGTGAAGAACTCCTGAAAGCTGAGGTGCAAGAACCCAAACATCTCCTTCAGGTAAGTTCTTTCTTGCTGGCGAAATGTGCATAGGAAGGGAATGTTTGGTAAATCTGAGATTGCCTTTGGAAGATTGTTTCTGGAAAAAAGGACTTGACGTTTCGGCATTCCACTCTCTGCCAGCTGACCCAGGTTCTTGAGGAGGTCGAGCTCTTCATGCTGATTCAAACTACTGTGATGCTTTAAGAGTGTGAACACAAAGTCAACAAATACAGACGTGGTTGTCGTCAGCTCACTTGTTACAACTCCGTCCTTTCCTTTTCTCTTGAAAATTGTGCAGATAATCCAGCAGATGACAGGGATGAAGCAAGCGGTGTAGAGCATCTCTTTTGTCTTCACCCGATCGTACACTTGACTTGAAAACTCTTCGTCCTCAAAAAACTTTCGGAAGTATTCCCTCACTCCTTTCTCCGAAAATCCCATGATCTCCACAAAGCACTGTGGGTTTTTCAGAATGTTCTCCAGTTTGTCTACAGCAGTGGATCTCGTAGTAACCACCAGGAAGGACTCTCTCATCATACGTCCTTTCAGAAGAGAGCAAACAATGGCCAGTGGATGGGATTTGATGTCTGGTTTTGTAGGCAGAGACTCTTTGGTTCCAGAAAGCATGAGCTCATCAAAACCATCAATGATGAACAAGATCCTCTGTGGTGTGTCTTTTAAGATCTGACCAATCTCATCTGGAGTTAAACTACAGTCCAGGAGATCCACCAGGCTCATCTCACCAGAAAGACTGTTGAGCTCTTTGCATCTCAGATGAAATACTACATCAAAGAGTACAGCGTAAAGCTCTCCAGAGGCCCAATCCAGAACGATCTTTTGCGCAGTGACTGATTTCCCACTTCCAGAATCACCTTGGAGAATTACAGCTCTTGGAGGCACTTTTTTGGAGCTGAACAGCTGATCAAGTCTGACATTCTGGTTTCTCTGGTTGGTTTCTCTGGTACTGAAGAATCTTTCCCCTCTAGAGCACATTTCATTTTCTCGCTCTTTCTTTTCTCTGTGTTTCTGAACAATCAGCGGCTCGATGTAGTGGTCATTAAGCAACACCTGTTCACCGGCACGGGAGGTGTATTCTGTAATGTAGGCATACTCAGACAGCAGGAACTGCTTGTATTCTGTGATTAATGAGCTTGTATCTGTTAAAAAAAGAGAAAAGTTTATACAGCTGTCTTATTAAAATTTTTAGATCATGGTTATTTCATCTAGCAGTATCAACAAATAAATTTACATACCTATGATTTTAGTTCCAGGCCCTACAGTAGGAAAAACAAAACTTGAGTTTTTAAAATAATGTAATCACAATAAGTATAACATTTCATTCTTTTTCATGTCCATTTTTAGTAACATCTTTGACTTTATTGACAACAAATTTAATGTTTCTGTTTCAGATGCATGTGGAATTAACAAAAATATTGCAAAACCATGATCTTAGATGTACTTTATCCACTTCACATTATCTCAAATATGAGTAGTAATTTTATATGGTACTGTAAGTTTAAGTACATATTCACAAACCTGTAACTTCAGCTCCAGGTCCTATAGAAGAAGCAATAAAGTTAAAACAAAATATTACAATATGTTATGTATAACAGTATATTAGTTGTATTACAGTTGTGTTTTGCTGTGCTACTTCCACCAACAGAGAGTGATGGTTACACACACACCTGTGAAGTAATTATTGGCGATGTTAATATTTCCAGTGACTGTTGAGTTTAAAATCATAGGTGCTGAAATATTGCTTCTATTCTGGGCAGTGATATTGATTTGAGAGCCATTAGCACTATGAGGCCGCACAGTTCCTCCTTTGCCTTCTGTGGGAAAGGAAGAGAAAGACAGGTCACTAATGTTATTTTTAACCATAGTTTACATGAAAATATGTATACTGGGCCTTAGACATGTGCCGGTATTCGGTAATGCGATATATCACAATAATGAATATGCACGGTATTGTTATCGTGGGCACTTCAAAATACTGAAAATAATTATTTATTAAAAATTATTCAGAATTTTGAATGCATTTTAAGAATACTTTTCCCATTAACTGGTTAAATGAACAACACAGCTGTAAGCTGTTAGACTCAATAGGCTATTTATTTTAAAACTTTTTTACATTTTAATCTGGACTACAAGTTACATGCTGTAGATATTGTTTGAAAGTGTTTTGATTCTTTATTGTTTGGTCACACTTTACATTAGGGCTTCATTAGTTAAACTCCCAATGAAAAATTCTTCAAAACATTCATTAATCTTAGGTAATTTAAATATTTAATAACATGTTGTTAAAATCAATTGTACTGTAAACTGTAAAATAATTGTAAAATAATTATAAACTTTTTTTTTTTAATGAACCTGAGCTATATTATTTTTAACAAAGATTAATAACTTGTGTAGCAAATGTAGCTTTTGCTCATTGATGATGTTAATGCATTAACTAAGGTTAACTAATGAGATCTTACTGTAAAGTGATACCTCTTGGTCTTTTAATACTTTTGCACTTTAATCTGTGTAAAATGTTTAACTTTATACATTTTTTTGTGTATTGCTTTATTGTATTTAAATGTTCAGATATTTTTGTTATAAGAAAAAAAGTTATTAAACTTGTTATACTGTGTTATGACAACACTTTTTTGTAACTCAATTTCAATATCGTGATAATACCGTATACCGTGATAAAAGCATTAGCAATTAATCACAACATGAAAATTTGATACTGGCATCCCTGCTGGGCCTATAGGAAAAAGTATGGCCTTAATCTGACTGGCCTGTTTGGTGTGACTGTAAATTACCAAAATCAGACATATCCATCTGCTGTCTTCAGTATATCTGTGCACTCTTGTAATCTGAAAATGTAGATATCATGAAAGTGTCAATCATGAGAACAAGAATTATTTTATGTTGCCCTTCACTACTTCAGCACCAGCAGCTTTAGCTTAGAAATGCCATTCTCCTCAAACGAGTTGTCAGATATTTGACCAGTTACAATCATTTCTTCATTAGGCTACTTACCTCTTTCACAAATATTTATCATGGTGGTAACCATAGTTTCAAAAGCTGTCCCGTTGTTAAATCCATGCTAAACGTGACTGGCATAAAGTTGGCTTGACGTTGGACGTTCGATATTCGCATATTTAGGGACCGTCTCTAAAGTTACATGCGATATTGGTATACATTTTTCTAACTTCAATAGCATATGAGCAGAATGACTTACAGTCATGAAAACAACTGTACACTGTTCATCTAGGTGTCAACTATAATGCACACCTTTTACATTTTTTTTAATTTATTAAAATCTACTGTAAATCATATGTAAAAATTGCTATTTTTCACAACCGAATGGCCTCAAACGCAAATGTAAAGCTCAATAGCATTTCAGCAGAATGACTTACAGTCATAAAACAA
>JAFVLL020034360.1:0-18617 GCA_021397915.2 Tor tambroides
TTTTTTTTTTTTTTTTTTTAAATGTGAATATGGTGGTGTTGTTTATTTATAATATTTGAGTGTGTGAGTAATGCAGCCTTGTGATTTCTTGCTGATTTGGTCTGCCATCCCTAAATGCTTCAAGAACATCGCTTTTGATTGGCTCAGGGTTTACGTGCCAAAACGGCATAATGTTCAGCGGGGCACAAATCTTCATCTTTACATTTCTCATTTTCCCCTTCTCACAGACTTCTCGTCTTCTCGTTTTGAGACATCACAGGCAAATATTATTCACTGATTTTTATCTAAAGCCATGCGCAACTACATCCGCCACTACCGTGGGCACCGCAATCCCAGCAAACTCGTCAGGACGACAAGGACATATTCTAGATGTAAGGCCTTCATTTCAAACCTCTTTATTTTCTCCACATCATCACATGCGAGTTATATCCAAATCGAAGACTTGCGGATTTGTCGCCGAGGCATCTGCTGTTAAGCTGATGGTCCCTGCCAACTCGTCCCTCAAATGTCTATCAAATACCACACACACACCCCCCTGTATTTTCTAAAATGCCAGGTGCTTCCTCCGAACCCTCCTCTTCTGCTCCTTCCTGCACTCGTTCGGCATAACCGTTGTGTTTTAAAAGGAAGCCCAGGTACATTATCGTCCCTTTTATTCAATTCTAATACAGAGTGTGTCCATCGCAGCATCCTCCGATCTGCAAATCCGCGCCCAGGGTCTTTGTGGCAGCCTCATTTGCATAGAGACTGCCGTTCACTTGGCTCTCCGTTAATGGCACATTACCATGGCAACAGCATGTTGTAAGCAAGGGAATAATTAATGACGACCCGGTGACATGGGTACTCGCAGCAGAAGCGGGCAGCAGCACTCGGGTGGTATTCTTTAGAAAGCATTAGCCAACATTAGGCAGAAATGCAAGGCGCCTTGATGTGTAGAGAGGAACAAAGGGATACGGAAAGAAAGAAAGCAAGCATATAAATGTGTGAGGATGGATGGATGGATGGGCGTGAGCACAGTCACGTCTGAGGATGTAGGGCTTCCGTATATTCTGAAAGCCAGCGCCGGCAAGAAAGGAAAGATCTGAATACGATTGACACTCTAATAGAGGTGGTTTGTATTGCAGCTAGGGCAATGCACACGCTGTGTGTGTGTGTGTGTGTGTGTGTGTGTGTGCACGCATGTCTCTGTGTTTTGATGGGAGGGTGCTTGAACATGCTCCCAGTTGAAAGTTGAAATCTTCAATATTTAATACAGTGGGAGAGAAAGAGGGTGTGTGTGCGTGTGTGTGCGGGCACGGGTGCGGCTGTAATGATTATTTGTGACAGAAGACTGTGTGTGTGGGATCAGTCAGCTGAATGTAGGGCAATGTCAGAAAGCCTTTCTGCCTTCTGTGGGTGCCGCTGAGAAGTGAAAGGGCGGGGGGTGCATGCAGCCCCTCTCTGCAACTGAGGAATACCCCGTGTCAGTGCACTTTTGCCTCTTTTTGTTTCATCTCAGTGGTTGTTATTTGAGAAAATGGCATGTGCTGTGATAAAATATGAGATCTCTTGCATTGCTTCAATGCTACACTCAAATGCCCTTTTACAAAAAATAAGACAAATACATTATCAACTATCTCTCATTCACAGGACATGTTGCAAAACTTCTAATAGTCCATATCTAATAATAGCTGGTGGCAGGGTCTAATAATAAGACTCACCAAGAGCCAAGTACAAGTACAAATTGACTTTAGCACATAAATTGAACACTTGCCGGTGGCTGGTAACTGTAAAGAAATGCAACGTATAATGTATGGTTTAAGGCATATATACACTACCATTCAAAAGTGCAACAAGACTTTTTTTTTTTTTTTTTTTCCCCCCCTAAGAAAGTAAATATTTTATTTAGTAAGGATGCATTAAATTGATCAATAGTGACAGTTGAAACATTTACATTGTCACATAAATAAATAAATAAATGCTGTTGTTTAAAAGGAATGATAAACAGAATTTTAAATGTCATGAATTGCAAAAATATTAGGCATTTAATATAAGCAACTGTGAAAAATGAAAATACTCAAATTAAATTTGAACTGTTTTCAAAATTTGATAATAATAAAAAAATGTTACTTTAGCATCAAATCAGCATAATGACTTCTGAAGGGTCATGTAACTGAACATTTGGCTTTGCCATCACAGGAATAAATTATTTTAAAATATAATAAAATAGAAAACAGTTATTTTAAATTAATAACAGATTTAACATAACCGGCGTCTTTCGAAAACATTAAAACATCTTTCCAACCCCAAACATTTGAATAGTAGTGTATATAATAAATTACTATAATAATTGTAATAGAAAAAAATATGTACAATGCAGTAATTTATCTTCATCAAATGAGACATTTATTATTAAGAACCTTCAAATATTCTGATATTTTTAATATTACATATATAAGTTCTTCACATCAGCTTATCTGTTAGAATAGATAAGTTTTTTAGGTTCTTTGAAGCACCAGTACACAAATGGTTCTCTGAGGAACAATAGAGCTACTTTTGTTCAACACTGGCATCTGGCTGCAAAACCTTTTTGCAATCTTTGCTTTTTAAAGAGTATGATTATGAATAATAGCGCATATCAGGGCACATAACACAGTGTTTTACGCCCATAAGAGAGAGGAGAGTGTTGTATTGCTGGGATGGAGGCTTGTCTAATTGAAAGAGGGCAGGGATAAGGCAACACAAATCCAAAAGGCTTCCAATGCACAAGGACTCACACAGCAACCATGGGAATGAAGGCTACTGGGGTTCAAGGTCAGTGCTAGAATAGAGGCCTGCAGTTGCATTGTCTGTTTTGCCCTCGCACATATTACTCACACACATATGAAAACATACACATTAGCACACCGCTACCGACAGAAGTCATGGGCACCCCCACAAGCGCGGGTCTGTTTGTGTGTGACACAAAACCAACAAAAGTAGCAGCTCTGTGTGTGTACATATGTATATATGTGTGTGTGTGTGTGCGTGTGTGTGTGTGTGTGTGTGGGCACATTCACATGTGCATGCTCACTCGTCCTATAGAAGCAACAGCTGTACATATACACGGAGAATAAATATCCCACAGCTTTGTTTGTCTGTCCAGACGAGCTTGGAGCTAGCTGGCCAGCTAGCTGTGAGCAATGATCTAAGACCTAGTGAAAAGAAAGATTCTGGCCAAAGCTGAGGAGAGAGTCTGTGATTAGCTCCTTTGTTGGAGGTCTTTTGAGCTTCATTGGCTCCAAAGAAAGGCCGTCTAATGAATCCATCCAAGCTTGGCCCAAACTTTGTATGGACGACAAACTAAGTTATGGTGGTCTCCCTGTGCACTGCCACACAGCATAATGATACAGAACGTTTGCACATATGGTCCCCTGATTTCAGGACCCCACGTAAGCACTTTCTCATATGCCTGGTTATCCGTCTGCTTCAAGACACCGGGGGGTTTACCGAGTCTACTGGGCCTGGTGTGATTAAAATGTGTATGGAAAGGCTACCATTTTGCCGTGTTTTTTTTTTTTTTTTTGGTTGTTTGTTCATTCATTCATTACATATTCATACTGGTATAAAATATTTTGTGAGTTTGAGAATGTCTTAGGGGCCATTCACACAGAATACAAGAGAGGGTAGTGAAACAAAAATCTAGAGATGCGTTTTGTTTTTTTGAACTTTTTTTGTTTTTAAGTTGAACTTTTAACTTGAGTGTTGCGTTTTTATAATGCTGCGAGTGCAGCGCTCCAAGATCTGTAACATGCTTCTACAGAAAACAAACTTTTGCTTAAATGATAGCAGCAGATTCATGATCTCTTCAAGTTTGTGTCAAACCTGATGATCATGTCCTCCAGCATGATTTGAGAATGATCCAAAGAGCATCTTGAGCTTCAGTTGACCAAGAAGATTTGGCCATCTGTGAAAAAGCTTGTAAGATGTAATTATTTGATTAGTGGCGAAGAAATAGTACAGATTCTGAAATAGTTTGTTTAAAATTTGAATTTGCTTTCTGTTCATTTCTAGGTTTAAATTAGACTCTCAGATTTTTTTTTTTTTAATTATCTCTGACTTTTGGATCCCCACTGTTAGGGATGCACCGAATGTCCAGCAACCGAAATTGTTCGGCCGAAAATAGCAAAAAAACCTTTTTCGGTGTTCGGCTCAATTAGCGAAAAGACCAAATAAATTGTACCGAACAAATGGCGTGACGTGATCAAATAGAGGCGCGCACTAATACAGCAAACACGTCTGCAGTGTGAAAGTATTTAAAACTGTCAGAGAAAGACACAAAAATCATTACAAGCACGAAGCACAGACAGCGAGAGACTGCTTAGTGCTGCATCTCATGTCTCCAATGAGAAGAGGAAGAGGTGGTTGTTGCTGGTTACTGTGATGACTGAAATCGTGAAATGGCCTCAAACGATTAGTAAATAAACTGCAGAATGTTATGTTTTCAAATACAAGCACGAATTTCATGCATTCAAACAGTGCTTCACGAGCTCACGGCGCCAGGGTTCAAAGTCCAAAGCGTGAGGAAATTCTGCGCTGAAACACTGTTACTTATCATTTTTTCAGTAACATTATCATTTTTTTTTAAGGACATGTGACAATAATACTTGCGACAAACATCTTCCCAAATTCGTAATGAGAATCATTTAAATATCTGCATGCTGTTGTCAACAAAAAGAAGCACTAAGGTCTTCCTGCGGGTTTCTGCCTAAATAAAACCTAAGAAAAAGCAACAACTCCATCAACATTCATGAATGTTAGTATTATAATTTTACTGTTGTTCTGTAAAATAAAATAAAAAAATAAGACAATAATAATGATAATAATAATAATTACCCTACAACAGCTCTATACATTTATTATAACATTCACACATAGTGTTCAAATTGGGATTTGTAATATATTCTGTTTTAAAAGAAGTCTCTTCTGCTCAGCAAGGCTGCATTTATTTGTACAGTAAAAATACATGCCTGATTCAAGAAGGGGGTCCCAAAAATGGCCAAAAAATATTATTTTAGTAACTTATTAATTTTAAGTTAGATTGTGCATTGTTGGTATAATATCTGCTAGAATGTTAAAATTGTTCAGTGTTAAGTAAATATTTTTAAATTGTTGTTTTGTAATTGATTTTTTTTTTATTTGAAAAGTAGGGCAAAACAGTAAAAAGCACATTTTGGCTATTTAATTTATGCAATAGTGAAAAAAAATGGCAAAATAGGCCTACATGGGGGGGAAAAAATGCAAAAAAAAAAACGTGTTCGGTATTCGGCCTTCGGCCCAGTGTTTCATTTTGTTTGGCTTCGGCCAAGAATTTTCATTTCGGTGCATCCCTACCCACTGTATATTCAGTGAATTTTTATGATGTTAACATTTTGATGGGCAGTACTGAAATTCATAGTTCAGCAAAAAACTGTATGACATTCTTTCATCTGTGGAACATATTTTAAGACATATATCAATGTTATTTGTGACCCTGGGCCACAAAACCAGTCTTAAGTCGCACGGGTATGTTTGTAGCAGTAGTCAACAATACATTGTATGGGTCAAAATTATCGATGTTTCTTCATGTTTCGATGCCAAAAATCACTAGGATATTAAGATCATGTTCCATGAAGATATTTTGTAAATTTCCTACCGTAAATATATCAAAATGTAATTTTTGATTAGCTATATGCATTGCTAAGAACTTCATTTGGACAACTTTTAATGTAATTTTCTCAATATTTTGCTGCTTTTTTTTTTTTTTTGCACCCTCAGATTGCAGATTTTCAAATAGATGTATCTCGGCCAAATATTGTCATATCCTAACAAACCATATCAATGGAAAGCTTATTTATTTCGAAAATTAAAAAAAAAAAAAAAATGACCCTTATGACTGGTTTTGTGGTCTAGGGTCACATTTTATTGTCAGTACAATGAAAGTCAGTGGTCACCAAAACTTTTCAGTTACCAACATTATTTAAAATGTCTTCTGCTGTGTTAGACAGAATAAAGAAAGTCATTCAGGTTTGCAATGACATGAGGGTGAGTAAATGATAAATTTGTCATTTTTTGAGTGAACCATCCCTTTAAGCACCAAATGAAATAAGCTTTCAAATTGTGCTATCCTGTCTGTGCCTTTAGTCCCCATTCAGCTGTGAGGAGAGACAGGCTACTTAGTTCGCTTAGTTGGCCTGTTCATCAAGATGTCCTCGACAAGGGGGTCCAAGACTCACGGTGGTTTGAATCTTTTTGTTTCCATCAGTTTGGGAATGTCCCAGCAATGTTATCCTTGTCCCACTGCCCAGGCCTCGTAACTGAGCCCGGCCGAAGAGAATGGGCCCACTTTGTAGCCACACAGCAGGCTCGGCCAGTACCTATTCTGCTCCACAAACTGTCATGCATAACAACTATATTGTGACCCAAATAGGAGCTGAAAGCAAAGAATAGAGCAAAGGAATGATAGATGAGGGGAAGTGAGACAAAATGTCTCTTCAAGCAAGATTGGAAAAGTGTAAACTTAGCGCAAGATTTACAGATCTAGATTTCAGTGTGGAGTAACACTTACCAGCTATTGTCACATCACTGCGGTCAACATAGTATGGAATATTGGAGTTTTGTTTAATTGGGTTTTGCTATTGTATATTATTATATTACAAACTTCATGTAAATCCCCTCAGTTTGACCTGTAGGGAGCTCTTCCTTGAGAGTTTGTTTTGGATGAACGTCATGGTGTTAGACTATTCAGAGGATTTAGAGCCAGAATTAAAAATCCTCACCATGAGGTCATTAACTATTTTATTTTAGTATAGAATTTTCAGTATACTATTTAAACTAGCTGTTTCAGCCTGGAAGCTGAACTAGCTGTTTTTAAGCCTGGTAGGTACACCAACATCCCAGCATCCCATGTTGAGAACCAGCGTACTCATATTGTTCATTTTAATCATTGCTTATTTCCAACCTTCTGAAGTAACAAAGAAACACATTCTAGTATGGATAAGTATAAAAAAGGTAAAAGTTAATTGTGTGTGAGAGGGGGAATAGGAACTGAGGGGAGTGGTCTGTTCAGACTACAGACTCGAGAGAAGTAGCAGCCCATAGCTGAGAGACTCAACAAAAGGCCGTCTCTATCCATTGTGTTAGTGCTGGATTTCCCACGAGAGGCCCGTCTGCTTGAAAAGGGGAGTGTATCAGTTTCTCCTGACATGGATGTTTATTCATTCTGTGGCCAACTGCACCGCCAGCTCAAAAGGATTCACCTTACCGTTTTGATGTGTATGACACACACACACACACACACACACACACACACACTTTTTTGGGGGAGATAGGTGAAAAAGAAAAACACTGGCACATGGAGAGACTAGTGTGAGCTGTGTGAATAGGCATGTCCACCCTCACAGTGACAGTGTTTGTGACAGTATCGTGGTTGCTTGTCTGGACTTAGCTTTTGGTGTGAAGTGAGCCACCATTTTGTACAGGAGGATTTCAGAATCCTGCTGGAAGTAAACCTTCATTGCTGCTATAATATTAGTTTCAGAGTTTCTTTCATTGGATTTGGTCATTTGGGGAGCTAGTATACTTTTAAAAAGTCTTTCAGAGACATTAAGAAACAATTTTTCTTTTACATCTGTTCATTACTTGTAGTCTAGACGTCCACTGGTTTCTGGGGAGGAGACAAGTGGACCATTGGACTTCCAATGTGTTAGTTGCAGCAACAGGTTCAAATGAAGGCACAATTATGATGATACACTTAAATATGTATGGATTTTGGACTTTCTAACCAAGCCAATTTCTACATGCAACATTTTAATTTCATTGAATAGCAGAGTCAAAATAGTGCCAAACCATTTCTGACGACAACTTACCAACTTCCTGTAAACTGTTGATTAGAAAAATAAAAGAAAATCAAATTTATTCATTTAAGATGTTCAAATTATCCAACATTTCATGGGAACCAAACCCCTGACCTTGAGGTTGCTAGCATCATTTGAGCTACAGGGACTTGAGGGACGAAAGGCCAAAATTGTCTAGATTTGCAAATTTTGTTTTTAATATTGTCAGTATTTCTGCTAATCAGATTTGTCAGACTGTTCTTTTTATCCACACAGGCCAACAGTGCTTCCTTTAATAAAGCTCATATTTCTTCAAGGGGACTGTCCAATTCAATAGACTAGTTGTTTTGAGTAAAACATCTTCCTGTTGAGTTTTTATTGGTGGAGGTGAAGGGTGAATGCTATTCAGCCTATAATAAGTTCTCATTCTCTCATTACTTAGGGAATGTGTGAATTGTTTTAGTATATTATAAGAACTGAAGCCCCGTGACTATGTAAGCAAGCGTCTCGGTAGGGCTTTGTGTGGTGGGTATCTTACTAAGTGGCATTAGGCTATGGAGTTGAAAGGGTTCAGCTTTTATGCCCCAATTAACATTATTCAGGAACAGTGCGTATGTAAAGTATCACTTTATTCACACTCTACATACTCTTGGATCTTGTTAGCCGATCCGTTATCCACATGGACATGAGGCATTAAGGTCTGGACAATTCCCTTATTTCTATGGCCGTCCAGGTTTAACAACTTTAGCCTCTGAGGTAGATAAGTCAAAACAAACTTGGCAAACTGAAACGTCTCATTTCTGGCGCACCATTATCGTCTAAAATATCTCAACACTCAGCTTCTCCTCTCCCTCTTGACCCTTTGTGAGACAATCGGAACCTGTGGACCCGGTCTTGGTTTCAATGGCTCCATTGTTGTGCTGTAACAAGACGCCAGAGCTGGTTGTTTGATCCACTCTTCTGAAAAGTTTTCTTTGCCGTCGTCTTTTCTCTTCCTTTTTTGTTAACCGATGGATCAGCTGAGAAGGTCAAGGAACATTGTCTTTTGTTGTGCAGTCTCTTCCTGTATCTTCTCTTTTTTTGGGGGGGAAAAAGAAAACGTGGTTCGGTATGAATTGCATTTAAAACATTAGCTAATTTTTCCGCATGACTAAGTTGTCTCTGCAGCACTTAAAGTGATTGGCCATTATTACCATGCTGGTTTGTTGAAGCCTATCCACATATTTGTCTGGGTGTTGCTTGGTTTCGCAGCAGGTGTGTCTGTCAGCCGATTTCTCAGAGGCAAAATCACGGTCTTTAGCGTGAAAGCATAGAGGCCGCTGTCTCTCAGCCTGAGTGCTAGCAAACTGTCAGAAATCACGTTTTAGTGACTTGTTCAGGTCACACTGAGAGAGCAGCATCTTGTTCCTTACTGTCTCTTTATTTCTGTTCGACTTTCCTTTTTCTTTCTTCTCCATTTGCTGCCCACATTTGTCAGTGTGTGCTAAAATAATGCATATGGGCAATACAGTTTTAATACTGCCATCCATAGAATGCAAAATCTACAGTATGTAGCTCTGTATTAATGCTACATTTAATCTACAATAACCTCTTGTTTTTTTTTCTTAGACTTCTACTGATAAATAAATAATCATGAATATATCCATATCAGCTGATTCATAGTGAAGGTTATCATTCCATGGTGGTAAACAAGAGCTAGTTTACATCTTTACTATAGCAAAGTATTGCTATCATTAAGAGCATCCACCAGCGTAAGGGAAGACAGACATGCAGACACCATCATCACATTATACAAGGTCTTATTGTCTGGCCGGCTGCTTTGCCTTGCGTGGCATGATTTGTGGGTAGCCATCTGTGCTCAGCCTCTTTTGAAATGTGAGAAGGAACATATGCATTTGCATAAGAATAATTGACACTTCAAATTAGCCCTCCAATCACAAAGGATTATTTTTAGTGTATGGGTAAGTAGAGGCTCTTCTATCCTGGGGAAAGAAATTATAATAAGAGATGAAGATACTAAATATATTAAGATATTAAACCTGCAACAGTATTTATTATTATTATATTTTGAATTGTTAAATAATATATAAAAGAAAATACATTTCTTTATAATTAATTTAGTTTATGTAGTGTATGTATGTATGTATGTATGTATGTATATATATATATATATATATATATATACATACATTACATTTACATTTAGTTATTTAGCAGACGCTTTTATCCAAAGCGACTTACAAAAGAGGACAATAGAAGCAATCAAAACCAACAAAAGAGCAACAACATGCAAGCATATGACAAGTCTCGGTTAGCCTAACGCAGTACACATAGCAAGTTTTTTTTTTTTGTTTTTGTTTTTTTTTTAAAGGAAAACAAGTAGATAGAATAGAAAAAAGAAAGCTAGTGTTAGTTTTTAAAGAAAAAGTAGCAGTTAGAGAATAAATATGTAGTTGATAGAGGGTCAAGGGTGTGTGTGTTTTTTTGTTTTTTGTTTTTTTTGTTTTTTAAAAGTGCATGGTGCAACGCCTTGACGTGGCGGTGAGGCTTGCGTGTTCTTATGATCCCAAGAGCTATGCCGGCGGGAGCCTAGTGCTCCTGGTAGGTCCAACCTAGCCGGACAGATTGAGGGGGAGGAGCCAGACGAAGTATGCACCCCGGTCCCCCAGGCTCGGGGGTTGGGCTCAGGGCTAACAACCCTGACCCATAAAAACATAAATGTTACAGAAACAGCAACAAAGAAAAACTCTGCAACTGGCTACAGTAGCCTTCCAGAGTCCCATCCGGTGACTCGTATGAATGACAGTGGTGAAAGCCGAAAGGAAACCACTGACAGGAAGATGGAAGTCCTAAGCGCCAAGACCAAAACCAGATTTGGATTCTGGAATGTTCGCACTATGTACGAAATGGGCAAACTGGCACAGATCACGGCGGAGATGAGACGATATAACCTGCACATACTGGGGGTCAGTGAGAGCAGGTGGACCGGATCAGGTAAAATGAAGACCAGCACAGCCGAGACGGTACTGTACTCCGGAAGGGAGGACGATCGGCACCACGAGGGTGTTGCCATCATCCTTCGCAGAGGAACAGAGAAGTCCCTGATGCAATGGAAGCCGGTTAGCAGCAGACTCATGAGCGCCAGGATGAGAGGACGACACGTCAACATCACTCTGATCCAGTGCTATGCCCCAACAAACGATGGTGACGAGGAGGCCAAGGATGTGTTTTATGAACAGCTCCAGTCTGAACTGGAAACAGCCCCACGTCACGACCTCATCGTCATCATGGGAGATCTCAATGCCAAGGTGGGGAGCAACAACACTCACCATGACAGAACCATGGGGTTACATGGATGTGGTGCCATGAACGACAATGGGGAGCGCATATATTATATATATATATAATATGAAAAATATGTAAAATGTTTTTTAATAATATTCCACTTCTATAACTGATTTATAGCCAAGTTGAGTGCTGTAGAATAATGATTTAAAACAGATTCCAATAGTGTGATGAGCAGACCAATATATCTAAACAGCTATATCAGATGGTGTTTGTAGGTCATGTGTGCTTGAGTGTGTGTGTGTGTGTGTGTGTGTGTTTTAGTGTATGTTTGTGGGCTCACATACCTGCTTTGTAAGTGTATGTGGTAGTGCATATGTAATGTTGTAGCGGAGAGAGAGGAGAACTGAACAAGCACACTGTTACATTATTGATAACAGCTAATGAAATGAATCATTTCAGGATGAACAGCGGGATAAACTGTACATGTCCCTGGATGCCCACAAAAGCACGCAGAGATCTATACACCCGGAAAATATTTCTTGGATAAATATGAACTACCTTATATCTAATTACAGTGTCAAAACTGAGAAGATTTATGAAAATGATAAAAATTGGAAAATATTGCACCACTTTTGTGAATACGCTTTCACGCAGTGCTAAATGCATTTATCTAGATTTAGCCATTTCTGAAAGGCCCTATGACAGGGCTGCCCCTGCTCCATTGGGTTAGCCGTTGGTAGACGGGGTTGATCTCGCCTGCTCTTAGATGGCCATGAATTCATTTACACACATATGAAAGGAGAGGAGCCCCTGGCGAAGAGATATTTGTGCTGTCTGGTGTCAGATACCAAGATGGGGGTGCGTTCGTGTGTACATGGATGCTCAACCTCACCCATCTTGCCTGGTGGAGGAGCATAGGTTTATCCTGATCTCCATGGAAACACTGCAGCATGCCAGAGCCGTACCAAAGCGTGGGTACCCAGGGCAAAGCACTTGATTCAGCGGGGCAAGAAAAGAGAGTGATTATGTGCATTAGTTAGATTAAATAGTAGCAGGATAAACATTTCATGGTTGAATGGAGAAACAGTTGAGTTGGTCCTTATCGTCTTGGTCAGGGACGGTATTTGTTTAGCGTTTTTATATTCCTACGACCCGTAGTCACACATTTATTTATTCTCACATCAACACTGATTTTCGCACAATATGGAACTCAACTAAACCATGGGCTTCTCCAGCATACACCAAACGGATATGTGGAGCATATATTTTTAACCTGAGCCAAATGTGCTTTTTGCAGAGGGGTTAAAAGGGCGAATGAAAAATTCTGTAAATTATTTATAATAGCTGAAACTCTTTTAGTGTTCCTCTGTTGGGTTGGGAGTGAGACTGTGCACTGGAATGTGCTTTACTTATACATTGTCAGATATGTGGTGAGGAGGTGCTTTTATCTACACCAACAAAAGAGCTGTAGATGGTGGAAGAAATAGGTCATGTCATTTACTTCAGGTCAGAAAGGAGCAGGGAGATTTTGATAGGTTTAACTAGACATATAGGAGCAGTTCATTCACACATGACACTAATTATTGTGTTTTTTCTTTCCTTCTAGTGATGCTTCTGAGGAGGTGCGTTGCTCTTTGATGTGAGGAAGCAAGGTTAGTAGACTGTTCCGTTATTTATGTCACATAACATAAGGGGTCATATCTGAGGTTAAGAAGTGGTCACAGAAGGAGAAAAATAATTCACCAGTTAAAGCCGGTTGAGGTGAATCAAAGAAAAAAGTAAAAAATCACTCATTTACACTGTTTAAAACCCTTTGACTAGGAATCAAAAGCACAGTGTTTTGCTGGTCAAGCTGCTGTTTCCAAAACTGAGGTGCAAGTCAAGTGACCTTTATTTAGATTAAACAATACAGATTGTGTGAAAGCAGCTTCATAGTGTTAAACAGGAAAATAGTGTATCAGTAATGCAAACAATATTCAATTCTGTTGTAAAGCAGCTCTAAAAAGAAGACCGTAGTAAATATTGTCAGTATTTCTGTTAAAGTCGGTTCATGTCATCGTCCAGCTCAGTTCAGTTCTCTTCCAATAGTGTCTGTGCAATAAAGTCAATATTGCCAAAACATACTCCAGATTCACTCCAGAATTAAAATTTACTGAGAATTTACTCTCCCCCATGTCATCCAAGATGTTCATGTTTTTCTTTCTTAGTCAAAAAGAAATTAAGGTTTTTGAGGAAAACATTCCAGGATTTTTCTCCATATAGCGGACATCAGTGGGGACCAATGGGTTGGATGTCCAAATTTCAGTTTCAGTGCTGCTTCAAAGAGCTCTACACGATCCCAGCCGAGAAATAAGGGTCTTATCTACCGAAACGATCGGTCATTTTCTAAAAAAAAAAAAAAAAAAGTATTTAAATGCTTTTTAACCACAAATGCTCATCATGCACTAGCTCTGCGAGGCGCCTGCACGACTTCACGCATTACGTAATCACGTTGGAAAGGTCACATTTTTTCCTAGTGGAAGAAATCTTTCAAATTTCAAAAGATTTGAACATCCAGGATACGCACACAAACAGACCATTTTAAATAATGAACTGATACAAAGACATATAAATGTGTCATTCAACATACAACAACTTTTGAACGGTCCTCCTCCTCCACACTTGTAAACACTGGGTCGGTACAACCGCCTACGTCACGTGTGACCTTAAGTTTCCAATGTTACTACGTAATTCGTGAGGTGAGCTAGTGCAAGACCAGCATTTATGGTTAAAAAGTATAGAAATTATTATTATTTATTTATTTTTTTCAGAAAATGAAAGGCAACAGTGGAAAGGAACCAAAACTCAATCAGCGACAGAAATGGAGAAAAAAAAAAACTTTGAGAGAAACCAGGCTCAGTCAGGGGGCCAGTTCTCCTCTATAAGAGGTTTGTGAGATAGTGAAAAACTAATAACGAATTAAATTATAAAAATGTAAATTGAAATCTACAGGGGAAAAAAATAATAAAACACTTACTAAAAATATAAAATATTTTATGTCTAACATCAGAAAACTATGATCATGGAAATGTAACTTTTTTTTTTTTTTTTTTAAATATTAAAGCCAAAATAGTAGCCAAAACCAGCCAAAATAGCAGATTGGGAGACCAAATAAAATCACCTAACCATTCTAGGCTGGTAGACTATTTTTTTTTTTTTTTTGCTTTTCACTGGAGTATCATCTTTGATTGAATAGCTGGTTTAGTGGCCTAACTGCAAATGTACTACTTATTGTCCCTGTTATCAGTATTTAGTGCACATGAACACTTCATTTAACTTAATAGGTGAGTTCTTAGATGGTGTTGCTCTTTTCATTCAGGACAGCAGTGTGGTCGCATCAAGCAGGAGTGGTTAGCGTGCGCCGCATTGAGTCACAGGGTTCAGTTCGGGAAAGAGTGGCTCGAGCACCTCTTTCATTTTTCAGAGAAATAATGTGCGGCCTGAGAGGAATCTGACACAGATAGGGTGATGAATTCTGCAGAGTCAGTAAAAGCAAACTGATGCTGAAAAACATATCTGTGCTGATCTTGGACCACACTTCAAAGGTACATGCTTCTCCTGAGGCAGCGCGCTCTATGTAACAAGCACTTTTAATTTATTCCTCTGGGCTGAAGTACTTTTTGTTGTTGTCTTGATTTTTGTATTTAATTATTTACTTTCTGGGACAAGAGATTTAGAATGGAGATGGCTGGATGAGACAAATCTAACAAGCCACTGAAGAAAGTGCTGGCAACATGTCCGTAAGCGACGTCCACAATATCCTACCTGCAGCAAAACTTCAAAAGAAGCCTGGAAACACATTAGCGTACAGCTAAGATATGGCTAACACTATATTTACTGGAGTAAAGGTCCTCTCCTGAGTAAAATCTCATGCTTGTTATCGCCTTCTAAGGTTTTAAGAAATATAATACTATAATAACCAAAGAGAGAGAAAGCTATAGGGGGGTAAGTGGAATCGGATAAGTTATTCTCTTGCCCAACAGCAAACAAGAAATAATGTGGGAGGCAGAAACGTAGACCCTCCCAGAACTGTGTTCTTCACAACAATAAAAAAACCACTCTCTTATCATGTTATAAGGAGACGTGTAAGCAAAAACCATGCGAGAGGATGAGGAGGAAGACAAGAAAGTGTCGGACACTCCATTATTGTTTTCCTCTTTGTTAACAAACAGTACATGAAGGTTTTTGAGAACTTGGTGATCTTTTTGTCAGTCACGTACTGTACTGTGATAATGGTTTAGACTCGAAGTGATTCACGTTTCATAATGAGGCAGGGTTTAGTTTCCTTTTGTTGAAGAATCGAAGGCCTGTTGAGAAGTCAAACTCCTGGTTCCGTGGAAGTGAGCGTGTCCATGCCATCTAAGATGATGTTTCAGGATGTGAGTAAGATCTCAAAGGCAATGAAATTTAAAGCATCATTTCGTCTTGTGCGAGCATTGTGCTGTTTTGTTTTTATTGCAAATTCGAAGCACAGAAAAGAGGAAAACAATGGCACCTACGAGAAGTGCCTGCAATGAGGTTTCATTTCAAAAGAAAGATCTTGAGAGCAGCAGTCAGAGGGCCATCCCGAGTCTATTAGAGCCAAACCATTTCAGAATTCAGCTTATGAATGTGCACTTAAAGTCTGACAGCGCAATAGAGACAGTTCATTTTGCTACAATCCTCCATTTTTTATTTCTCATTGATCTGTTCTCCTCAAACTGTACACTTGGATTAAAAGTGTGTATCTATATTAAAGAGGTATAATAATACATTGTAAGCCTGTAGTGACTGGCCTGTGGAATATTGGGAATGTCAGAATCCCTCCTAGTGCTAGACAACTTCTAATAAAACTGGCAAGCTGTGTGGAAAACTTTGTGATGCTTATGAGGACTCTTCCCTTGTGCCGTAGAGAGAGAGAGAGGTACTTTTCAGTTTCTTGATAAATGAAATGATCATGGTAGCTTGAGCTGGACTAAATGAGCAGCAAGGGATTTGTGAGGGCTTAATGTCAGAATTAGTGCTTTGTGTCAAATCACTTACAGACCAGAGTGAGGAATAACAACACTTTCATGAAAGAAATACTTTTTTGAGAATCACCCTTTTCTTTTTACTTGTAGAGTTTGTATTTGCTGGATAGTTCTGATGCTAAATTTTGATGAGATGTGCCGTAGCATAAAGTTTGTTATGCCTAAAATGATTTGGTCACACTTTATTTTAAGGTCCACTTCTCACTATTAACAAAATAACTATGATTTTTGCCTCAATAAACTGCTAATTTGCTGCTTATTAATAGTTAGTAAGTTGTTAAGTTTAGGTATTGGGTTGGATTAGGAAGTCATGCAGAATATGTGCTTTATAAGTACTAATAAACAGCCAAAATGTTAAAAATTGGCATGCTAATAAGCAAATTGTCAATTGTGAGAATTGCTCCCTATACTAAAGTTTTACCATGATTTTAAACACAACCAGTAACTATACAGTGAGTGTTGCCTGGAAATCAGATTTCTAGAAGTGTCACGGACTTGAATTGTAGGACAAAGAGTATGAACTTAATCTTGTAAAACAAAACTCAAACATTCAAAAAAAAAAAAAAAAAAAAAAAAAGTTTATTTTATATACCTTTGTATCACAACAGCTACAGTTGCTGTACATATAGTACACTTGAACAAAATTATTGTAGCAATTGAGAAAAGTAACTTTTGATGACATGAATGCAGAGCAAGACTCCACATCAGTTTTTGGAACAGCATTAAAACACACTGTGATTCATTTTTGACATATTTTTACAGAATTGAATGCAATTTTAACTTTAAGCTCCTCATGTTTAATAATGTTTAATGTTACATTTCTGTGTGTAGTGTAGGTCTAAATGACTGTCCGTTCTAAAGTGTTCTTCTCTCTGCTGCAGGTTGAGAGAGCTCTCTCCAGCACATGCCACCCTCATTAGTGTCCAGCAGCTGAAGACGCGGGGTCACAAACCCAATGAGTTGCCCATTTCATTCAGCTTTGCCGACATGGAAAGATGACCACTGTGACCTAATGTTGCGGTGCAGTCTGACAGCAGATTGTGCACAACATACAAAGTAGCTTGAATAACCCTTGAACCTTGTGTGAAGTGCATTATTTTTTATGAAATTGCTATAGGGTCCAACTTTTCAACAAGCTTGTAGATTTTATTCATTCAATAAATAGTGCATTTTTCTAAAAAAGGGAACAGGTCTTGTGATTTATTTGCTGAACTGTGGGTGATGAAATATTTAATATCCTGGGTATTAAAATGATCAGTCTCGGATCCATTGAGAGGGTTGACATGGTTGAATCAGTACCACACTAAGGGACTGCCGCACAGGGAATTATTGCTTCAGTCTGAACATGTCACCTCTACAATATTTCTACGATTATAATGTACAATTACCCTTTCTTTCTGTTCTCGGATCTAAGTTTTCTCTGGCTTGTCATTGTTCAAAAATTTCACGCACACAATATGAAAGAACAATAATGTCTAGTCTCAATGTCATTGCTTGGATTTGATTTATACACATTTTACACAAGTATTTCACAAGCATAATGCAAAATAGCTCTCCACATTTTGTTCTTGAAACAGTTTAGTCCCACTAATGTGACTAAGGTAAAATGAGCAAGAGGAATTTCATGTTTTAATGTCCCAGAAAAGCTGGTTTGCTGTTTTCTCTGAATTGCATCAGGAAGTGGTCAAGATGCACGAATAAAGCTGCTTTGGTCTGGAAATGAAAGTTCATATATTCTGCTCTTTCTGTATGTGTCACAAAGAGTTGATCACATGGGAGTCTACCAGAACACCTGAACACAATGCCAGGCATTGTGTGTCGTTCTGACCTCAGTGTCATGTGACTCTGTTATGGCCAGGTGTTGCCTGTATCTGGAGCAGAAAAGGTGTTTTGCTCTTAAGACCAAACCAAACAAACTAAAGTAACAGTGAGGAAAGGAAATATTATGGGAAATCATACTTAAATCAAAATAAAATGCATTGTGTAAATTACTTGTGTATGTAGTGGGATTGAAAATCCTAAATCTGTGGGATTCAAAAAAATGCTATTAGTGTTATATATATATATATATATATATATATATATATATAGGCATTGAGCATGATGTTATTAAATGGTCTTGCTTTCATTGAAGCTCAACATGCTCTTTTAATCATTTATGCTGAATGTTGAATCATCTAATTTTATACAGTATAGACCCTTTTAGGGCCGACGTCACAATTACGTCACAGCGCTAGCTGGAGGCAAAACAAAGGGAAAACTGGAGGCGGCCAATACAAACCAGCGCAGATTCAACTACATAAGGAGCTTAAAATATCATCTTGTTGTGATGTTGGGTGCCCGAATCGATGTTGTAGAGCAGGGGTGTCAAACTCATTTTAGGTTGAGGGCCGGATCGAAGAAAATGTCCCCTTGTGCGGGCCGAATTACCTTTTGCTAAACCCTAGTT
>JAFVLL020034361.1:0-28557 GCA_021397915.2 Tor tambroides
CCTTTAAGTTTAAAAATATAAAACTCAGGCCTGCACGTGAGACAGTCTCTAATTGAAATGAATGTGTTATTAATTCTGTCTTCTCTTAACGGAAACAAACAAAAGCCAGCAGTAATTAAGCATAGAGCCAATGACCTGATCCATGGATCCGCCTGTGAAATCAGTAACTGAATCTGCTTTCATACATAATGCATGAAAAACTGGAGACTAAATTTATATTTTATTTAACTTACCTATAACCTATATGATATATTCAGTGTAATCAAAGCACTAAATTTCTGTTCATGATTTGTTTTCTTTGTTTGAAATGTTTAAATACTATTTTACTATACTTTTTTCTTAAAGTTCCTACTTTACCCTATTCTCTCAATTATGGGTATGCTGTGAAAAAGAAACTATTAAGATAAAGTCAAGGGCATGTCATGTACTTTCCCATCTGAGAATCAAACATGAAATAGGCCTTCATTATCAGTTTCACTTGACTGTATGCATTCAGAAATGAGGTAATTAAATGTATTAAAGCTCAAGAACAGTACTTTAATGGGAGGCACTTACATTATTTAATAACTGTAATTATATTAATAATATTTTTAAAAATATTCTCTCTCTCTCTCTCTCTGAAATGTATACTGCCTGTTTAGTATAAAGCACAGCATTTCTCAGAAGTGCTTTGCTCTAGAGGAAGTCTCACATGGCTGCATGTGGTCAAAATGCTGCAGCAAACACAGAAAGACCTTGTATTAAATTTCCTGTCCTACTGATTACTTCTCGAAATATATCAATGTGGGTGCAATTACAACTCTGATGCAGTGCCTGTTTATCAATCTTGTGTAAGTCCTCTATTTGAATGCTGAATAAAGGTGATCTCAGTGTGCTTTGCATTCATTTGTGACATATCTCCCTTTTTTATGAACAATATTCAGTGCAGATAACAGATTTAGTGTAATTGGCTTTGGTCTGTTATTTTTCTGAAGAATTTAAAAAAGTTAATAATAAAGTTATGTTATAAAAAATGAGGAGAAAAAAAACAGGTAATCCTGAAAGTCTGAATCTTAATTAGTGCTTTGCAATGTAACAATAACAGTAAATGTTGCAGTGCAAAAGACAGAGAAACCCCCTTAAATTTCCATTATCACCTGCTGAAGTATAGACCACATTCTTGAGTGAAAAAAGGGAAAGTAAGGGGAATCCCATAACCCCATGTAGACACGGACATACATTTCCAGCTGGAATATCTCCAGATTAGACAAGTGCAGGATGGAGACTTTGCTGAGTAATGCTGCCTGAAACTTCCTTACCATGTCACCTCACCATGTCAAAGGCTAGTGAAATCAAAAGTAAATTCTGTTCCTCTCATCAGAAAGAGATGTGTCTACGGTGGGAAAGCAAGAACTTGCGCATGTAGGGAAGTAGCCAGGGCTGGACTGGGGTTAAAATTCGGCTCTGGACAAATCCAACCCATCCAGCCCACGAGTTCCCCTTGAATGTTTTGCTGGGTTATAGGGACTTAAATTGGAGTAAATAAATTAATTAAAAAACAGGACAGAAGCAAATAATGATTGCTGAATTCACTGCAAATGTAAGAAACTTAATGCATTTTTTTCTCACATAGAAATGCACTTGACAGTGAAGCATTGATTTTGAGCTAGAATGCAGAAAATTTAGCTACTGCTATTAAATTCTGTCATCATTTTCTCACACTCATGTTGTTCCAAACCTGTATGACTAAGAAGATATTTAGTAGAATGTTACCAAACCGTTTTGATTACACTTGATTTCTACTGTATGGACAAAAATCTCTTGAATTTATCAAATTATCGTCTTTTATGTTCCACAGAAAAAAAGAAATTCATACAGGTTTGGAATGATATGCTAGTGAGTAAATGATGGCAATTTTCATTTTTGGGTGAACTATCCCTTTAAGAACTTTAACATTTGTAATTGTAAACACCTAACTTAAGTAAGACACTGATATTTATCTTTAATCAGGCTCTTATTGAATTAACATTTTATCTCAATTAAAATGAATCATAAACATTAAAAGAGAAAGAAGCTATTAAAGCTATTCTGTTAAATTATCCTGACCTTTACCCTAATGAAATTTACTATAGCCTAGTTCTTGCATATAATCTAGAGTTTAACTGATTAGTAGCCTTTTAGTAAGATGGTGGTCACAAGAAGTTTTTTTTAAATAATTTTAAATGATTATTTTTTAAATAAATAAGCACATTTCTTCAATTGCTTTTTGCAGTTTCGCATGCGTTGAACTTGTAATTTAAAAACAGCGCCTAATATGGGGGAGGTCTCCCTCGCTTCGGCGATCTGCCCACTACAATGTCCCGGTGCTCCCGATGGCAACACTGGCTGTATATCAGACCACTCATTAGGCTAACTGAAACGGGTGATACTTCTTGTTGCTGGGCTGACTGTGTTAGACTATTTTTAGCGAAAGCTTTATGGTAATATACAGGAAAAAAAATATACAATAACACAGAAAGATGAAAATTTTTAAGATAAAGTGTCCTTTTAAAAAGCAGAATAAGAAGAAGAAATAGTTTTGTACATGCTTCATTGTACTGAAACATCCATATGTCAAATATTATTTAAACACACACACACACACGTTTACTTAGCTATAAATGAGAGGACATTCCATAGGCGTAATGGTTTTTATACTTTACAAACCATATTTTCTATCCCTACACAAAAACCTAAACCTATCCCTTACAGAAAACTTTCTGCATTTTTACAATTAAAAAAATATATATTTGTTTAATTTATTTTTATGCCAGTTTTACCAAATGAGGACATCAACAAAGGGAGGTTTTTGGAGATTTTGTGAGGTTTAGCTCACTTTTGGTAATAAATTTGTCCCTAAAATATGGTTAAGTAGGTATATATTTTAGTTAGTTCTTCAATTTAGGGTTGGTATGACTTTGCAACATTATACCAGCTAAGAATGATGTCATGTTTGACGATGGGAATAAAAGGGAATTCCCAAAATAGTATTTAAAAGCTTTTAGATTCAGATTCCCTCTATTATCTACTATCACATTGGTCAAACATGAGCCGTTCCATCTTTGCCCTGTCCTTGGTCTTTCTTATCTGTCTGACTTTCACTGAAGGTAAGATCTTTTTCACACCTTACATTACTTTTCAGCTAGCTTTTAACGACATTAGGCATACACTTGTACATTTGCATTTATTTGTTGTTGTTTTTTTTTCATTTATTTGTTTAGCAAACACATTTATATATTTATATAGGAACACCACAAGCGTTTTATCATTAGGAGGCAATAGCAAAAGGGCTTGCAATACAAAGTTTTAACTATTTTCCATTGTCTAGATGCACTTAATTTATCAGCCCAATATGATGACCAGGACTATATCGCACACATTCAGAAAGGGGGCAGCACACCGGAGAAGCGCAGCGCCTCATCAGCACATCCCACATCCGCGTCTCAGAGCGTCACTCACATCGTTTTCCATTAAATTACATTATATTTGTCCCAAATTGTTGTACATTATGACTTCACTCTAGACCGAAAGATTTTGTATTGTGCAACTTTGACTTTTGTGGCTTGAACTAAGTCTGTGCTTCTGCTTCATATAGACAGGTGTAATTATATCCTATGTAATGAAATTTTTCTTTCCGTTTGCTCTGTTTTTCCAATCACCGACCTTCAAACACATCGTCGACACTTTGTTCATTCTTTTGCCTGTTTGGTGATTAGAATAACTTTGCCTTGAGATGAACGCGACGCGTCCGGTGTGCGATAGGCTATACGCGACGCGGCGTTGCACTTCTCGGTGTGCCCCCCCCCCCCCCCCCCACACACACACACAGACACACACACACACACAGACACAGAGATGCATACAGCCGACATTTTCACCTTTTTTCATCACAAAAGACCATTAGGACATATAATTAGACCATATAATGTAAACATACTGTATTGGGATATTAATTATACTATAAACCACAGGGCAGACTTTTTATTTTTAACTATTATTCTGTACAACGAACACATTATTTGTGAGGTTTTTTTAAAAAAATATTTTTTCTTCGTAAGAGTGAGCAGACAAACATGACCAGCTCTCTCTCACATAAAGAATAACTAAGATATTTTGCTCTTAAGTAACAACAGATAGGGGAGTTTATTCACTTTTTTCTGCTTTTGCTGCTTTATCTCTGCTTGTAGGTCATCGGATGTTCATAAGCAAGCGATGCCTGTGCTCCAGAACATATGACAGTGTGTGGCCTGGAAACATCAAGGAGTGGAAAGTGCACAAACCAAGTGCATTCTGTGACACCACTGAGATTATGTAATGCAATTTTTTATTCAGAATGTTTTTATGAGGTTTGTGTGTGATTAACAGCTATTTTTCAAGTGTAACTAAATGCTTTATATTTTGCCCACAGTGTGACTTTGAAGAAACCTCACATAAAAGTCTGCCTGAATCCTAATTCAAAACTAGGACGCCTACTACAAGAAAATTAAGACAGCTGAGCACCAAGTACACACCAGAACATTCATCAGACGACTATAAAATAGTTGTTTAAGAAATGTGCAGGAGTCCTTTTGTGATTGTGGCTTTGCAGAGAAGTGGAATTCGTGTCTCTTAATAAAGGTGATTTAATAAAAAAAAAAAAAAAAAAAAGATTATTGTAGACATTAGCCAATGCCAGCAGAATGAATTAAAATTGTCTTTAATAATAACCAACACCATATTTGACACTTTTTTCAATTATACAACAAAACTGATCACACTTTCTGAAAAAAGGGCTATGACGCACAGAATCTGTAATTAAGTTTAAATTAAAACTTTTATTAAATGAAGTATTATATAAAAAGGAGAAGCATGAAAGGAAGGAATTATAGGCTACTGCCAGCACATTCTATTTCACACATACAGTGCCATTTTTTCATGTTCTGAATATTTTAGGCAACCATCTACTCATAGAAGTTTTTCTTACACCAAATTAATATTCAATAGGAATCCAAAATTGTTTACAATTATTATTATTATTATTATTATTATTATGAAATATCTATTCATGTAGAATTAAGGAGGACTTAAATGTTTTAGGGTATCTGGTCAAGCTACTGCCTTGCACTGTTTTCAGTACAGAAGCCTAGAAACAACAGGAAAAATGAAACGTTTGTCAAAAATATGTTGATATAATGTTTAATATGGAGTGTTATTTATAAGCCCACCGGCAACTATAGTTGCAGCAGGTTATGGTTGTCATTTTCCTTTTGTAAGTATTTTTCTAGATGTTATCCATGTTTTATGTCTCAATGCATGCAAGCAAAGAACCAAATAAAGGATTTCAAGAGAAAAAAAAAGGTATTCACTTCCTTTCTGTCACATGAAGCTGTCAACTTCCTACCCCTACTTCGGGGAAGCATGGCAAAGGCAAACCCTCCCAAAGAAAGATAATTTTCATGTTACTAATAAATATTTTTTGTTGACATATATATATATATATATAATCATGAAGGTCTCTAGAATCATCCTAACAAAACAAATCTTACAAGAACTCTAGTTTTTTGTATACTTATAGTCAAAAGTCCAAGCGGCAACTATAGTTTCCAAATATCCAAATATTTTTATTCAACCAACAAGTTAGAATACATTTGATGGAAAAACAAAAGATTTGATGTTCAGAACAGAATAACTACAGTAATAACCCATTGCCCAATGGGAGCATTTTACCCCACAGACTATAAACTAGATGCAGCTTTTTTGAGTTCGCATCGAATGTTCTTCGAATTTTATACATAATATATTTGTTCATGAATTGTTTATGACTACGGGGCCGTTGAATGCTTGAATCTGATTGGCTGACGAACGTTCTAAGGTGTGCAATTATTTTCAGGGAAACCACGGCGAACGTAGTTCCAATTCCAGGCAGCTCTTGACCGCATTACAGTTCCGTATCACTTCGCCAAATGATTAAAGTTATTTCAAAAGGTCTTACAACAGCAAAATATAACCAAAACCCACAACGACACTGGCCAAACACATAAATATATTAAGCAATGGGATAAAAACGACAGATCATTTCCATGTTTTGCCACAAAATTACGTTTTATTATGTACGTAAAGCACATACTCTATTTCTCCCGCTCTCTCTCCCTACAGACGTTAGCGCTATTCTGACGGCTTTGTCAGTAAATAGTTTAGCAACTTAAAAGTACATGACATTTCTCACAAGCGAAGCAAGGTAACAATGTCACTGTTCGTGAAGAAAATGAACTTAAAGTTTCACTAGTAGGGACGCTGCTGCCGAACACTTTTGAGAGAGACTCAGAGAGGTAGGCTACACGCTCGATTTCTCTCTTTCTCTCTGTCTCTTTCATAGTTATTAGCTGCATTTGTCTGTTATAAACGGCTCAAGCCTCAGTTACTAGGTCTAAAATGACGTTTTGGAATTAGCAACGGAGGCGATGGATGAGATACGGAAGAAATAATCCCACTCACAATAGCGATTTAAGTACAAAAACCGGACGAATCCCTTGAAATATATCATCTGATCGATGTCTTGAGGTGTGGTAACCTTAGTATAAGAGGAATAATTGACTCCAGGCCGTTGAATTATTAGAAAAATAATGCACACCCGAGGTGTAACAATTCAACGGCCCGTCGTCAATTATCCCTTAAAGATTGGTCTTTTGAAATCAGTTATTTTGAGTTACATTCCAAATGTTCTCCTCCTATTAAAATTTGCCACTGAGGGATGCATACAACATATTTTGCCCACCGGCAACTATAGTTGCCGCACATTCAAATACAATTTTCAAGAAAAAAAAAAAAAAAAAAACCTGGGGAAAATAAATGCAGAACATGTTCACATAGGACACTTTTAACATGACTATATACATGAAACCATTCAGAAAAAATTGGGCACAAATAGGCTAAACAACAAAAATGACATTCTTTACATTCTATTTAATAAAACAAAGAGCAACTTGAGCTTCAACAGAAGAATATCTGACCATCTCTACAGTCACATAATAAATACATAAATGATTTTAATCTAATTTAATTAAATGATAATTAGATAAACTTGCTGTAGCGAAATATATAAAAAAAATATTTTTATACATTTTACACAATTTTTGTTGTAACTTTTTAGGTGATCTTTTTCTTGTTGGATTATGCCCCCTATTGGACGTAACTTATTTGTAAAGGCAAAGCTTTGCAATAGCTGCACCAGCTGCATCATAAAATATTTGAATAAATAACTCATATTGTCTTCAAAGTAGATTTAATGATAGATCCAATTTTTTAAAAACGCTCTAAATCTGTGATACATTTGTAGCAAAGCAAATAAAGAGTAAGCGACCATAAATTAGCCTATATATTACACTCCGAATGTTTGACCAGAATAACTACACAACATTCTGGTTTTCATTTTGCAGTTGTGATTCAGTGCAGAAGACAGAGGATCTTTCTTGAATTTTTAATTTCAGGTAGTCTATAAAAGACAAAATATAGAACCTATAGAATTTGTGCAACACGGCCAGTTCACGAATGAAGCTGTGCAGTAGGAGTGTGCGATATATATATATATATTAGGGCTGTCAAATGATTAATCGCGATTAATCGCATCCAAAATAAAAGTTTTTGTTTACACAATATATGTGTGTCTTCTGTATATATTTATTTTGTATATATAAAGACACACGCATACAGTATATATTTTGAAAATATTTACATGTATTTAAAAGTTTATATTTATATTCATATAATTTATATTATATAAAAATATATTTAATATATAAATATAACATGTTTTTCTTAAATATATACATGCATGTGTTTGTATTTATATATACATAATAAATATACACAGTATACACACATATATTATGTAAACAAAAACTTTTATTTGGGATGCGATTAATCGCGATTAATTTTTTGACAGCACTAATATATATATATATATATATATATATAGTCTGCGACAATATCATATTTGTTGTTTTAATGATGTGCAATTTGACATTATCGAGCATATCGCAAAAACCAAACAAAACACACAGAGTGCACGTATACATGGATTCTTTTCTCCAAAAATCAGCATGATTAGGCTACAAATGTGATTTTATGCAACAGTTCAAAGAAGTTAATTAACAGACTTACATTTTAGACACCATATTCCCTGTTTTTTTTCTCTATTTCTACAACAGATTCAATTGCAATTTTTTTGTTTAAAATATCAAAACATTATTTATACATTTGTAACTGCAGTTTTCCAAGCATTCCATGTCCCTCTGAGCTGCATTTCGTTGATACTGATTTAATTTGCTATTGCAATTGACTGATTAAATGTAAGAATTTGCCTTAAAAAATGATGCACACTTTAAAAATGCCTTTATAAATGTAAAAATGCCCATAAAAGTTAAAAAACAATTTAGACTTATCCGAAAACATTAATTACTGCTGTGAACTGACCACCTGTGTGGAATATGAAGAGTAGGCAATCAAAAACTTTAGGAGTCAGCTGTTCATTGTAGTCCTTAAGATATCAGCACAATAACACACTAAAAATATCATCTAATTTTCATTATCGATAAAATTCCAGAAAATATCGAGATATCATTTTTTTGTCAGTATCACACACCCCTACCGTTCAAGTAACCGTCTGACTAATAACAAATCCAAAAGGTGTTAAACACCACAGTTAAGCTTAAAAGCTAAATGCTTTGCCACTTTGTTTCTGTGGAGATGTTTAGTAGAATTTATTATTAAAAATGATATAGAAAACATTACATATTAGATTAGGCCTATAATATTTTGATAAATCCTTTCTGTGAACCATCATTACATGAAAATCTGGGATGAGGGCTCAGCTGTGTAACATTGAATGGATTAATGCTGTTTGTTAGGCCTATGTACCACTAGATGGAAGTATTTTGTAAGGTGTCAAGGAAGGCACTTAAGATCCAGCGACATGATGTATGGTTATATTAAAATGAGAAGAGAGACAAAACTAGTTCACAATTTGTAAAAAGATTTTGTATTTGGGGGCGTTGAACAAAGTAACAAACAATATCATTATGACGACAACAACAAAGGGGGAGTAAGAATATATGATATGGGATAAGTAATCTCAAAAGTCTTTTCATTTATGAGGTTCCCTGATGAGTAATCTGTGAAGTATGAGTCATATATGTACTGGAGAAATGAGTGGAGCCTCGCGTGGTCGCCTATTGCGCACCCACACGCTAAATATCAGCGCCAGGCCTTGAAGCCTGCAGCATCTATTTCGTGATCGGAAAGTGGAACAAAAGCCTCAATATGCCTACTACTACCCACGTATATCATCTATTAGTGGATTTATTAAACCACTAAGCTTGGTGCTGTGGATATTGTGGATAATGTTTTGAGAACGTGACTGAATGTCAAACTGCTGTTTGCTATTCTAATTAGCTGGAAAACCCCGTCATTATTCTGTTAATGCCGATCGAATAATTACAGTTCAAAGTCATGTTTCCATTTCCCTGTCGTACTCTATAGCCTATTAGGAAAAAATTAAAAATAGGTAAGGTAAGCCCACGAAATAGCTAAAGTCTGGTTATAAAAAATAAATAAATAAATGTTTGTGGGGAAAAAAGAAGAGCATATTACAATCTTCAAAGTCTTTGAGAATAGGTAGACAAAAAGTGTACAACAAACCTGAACTGTAATGTCTTTTGAAACAGTGAATTTTAATCTTTTTGATTCCTAGGCCCAACATATCCAGTACAATATTGAACACAATTTTTAGAATTTTTTCTGAAAATACTAAAACCATTTCTAATAGCCTTTTATGATGTCAACGTGCAGCCCCTTGAAACTGTGTGAGGCACCACTGGGCCCCAGTACCCCAATTTAGAACCCCTGTTTTAATACCTTAACCCAATAGCCAAGGAAAAGATGGTTCTCTTTTTTATCTGGTTAACCTTACAAAGGTTAATGGGTATCAACTTATGACAGAACAACAGAAGAAGAACAGAAAAGTGAAGACGGAGTTGCAACAAATTTAACTGTAAAGAATACTTAGAATGAGTGAAGAAGTAACCCAATTGAGCAAAGTGTAAAGGTTTAACCCTAGAAAAAAAATCAATTCTGCAGTTTTGGGCAATCATTGTTTCCAGGATGTTAATATTGGTTTTACAAAAACTATATATATATATATATATATATATATATACACTGTTAGACATTTCTGTAATTTCTACAGTTATTTACTGGATATCACCCAGTATAATACTGCAAATTCCCTTTACAGTAAGTAACTGTAATACCCTTTGCATCATGGGAATTTTCTGTGACGTCAAACCCCACATACAGAGACTTACTGTATTTTTTAAAAACTGCTGTATACTACTGTATTTGCTGTAACGGCCTCTTTGGCGCCATTCCATTGAGGTTGTTTTATTTTCCTCATTTCTTACATTTGCACTGATAGGATTTGCCCTACACCTTGTCTACAACGCCGCAAGCTTGAGACTGTCTACACTGGACGTGTTACATTGCTTGTAATATGTTTGCCCTTCGTGTCAGAAACAGCGCGAGTGCTTGGAGTAGGCTACTACTGTACGTCAGAAATATACCGGGGCATCAGTTTACTGTCCGCATCCACTCACTGTACAAAGTATCACGGATTATAATGGGTTCTATATCGTCTTTAGTCGCATCGCGTCGGAGGAAGACACGTATCCAGCGGGGCAACGCCGCAGGTTTTGCCCAAGGATGAACCCGCGAGAGTGGAAGAGTTCCGGAGAACATCTGCGCTGTGTCGCACCTTACGAGAGAATAAGACCAGCAAGCAAGGTAAAAATATGTATACGTTTGTCTGTGAGTTTTTGTCAGATTTTTGCAAATCGGTTTAACCTAGAAGGCTAACAGCTAACGCCTATTTACCCGTCAACACGGCGGTAACAAACTTTACTATGGTAAACTGCGCAAACTTTATATCGTTTCAAACGACTTTTGTCAGCTTATTGAATTACCGAGTTAAAATTATTTTTAATAAGCAACGCTTATCTTATATTAACATTAACTTAACAAATGTGAGATTTTGTTCAGGTGTTAGTTAACTTAATGTTGACCAGTTGGCTATTGAGAAAAAAATCGTATGTTAGCTAGGTTAAACTAGTTTTATGGCTAGCTGCCTTTCTTGTTATAGTTTTTAATGGAATTTAAGATTTACTGCATTTTTTTATATTTGTTTTTTAAAGGCAACTGCAATGAAGCATCAAGAAAGACATGAGCAGGCTACCCTGAGACTGATAATTCATGGTAAGAGAACAACCATGGTTTTGAGAGGTTTGTGTATTTTATATGGGGTTTTCCTTTTAAAAGTGTGTCATTTCTACTTCTTGTTTTTCAGGGAACACATTTCTGTCACTAACAAAGTGGATGGTGAGCAAAGGTGGTGGCCATGTTTTGGAGCAACACCTGGGTTTTGCAGATGGCTATGTATTTTTTCCCCATTATGTTTCTGCTGCCTAAAGATTCTTTGTGAGGATAAATCCAGATGATACAACATAATGCACTGCAAAATGTCCTAAGATAGGAGAAATGGTGAAGATGCACTGTTCCAGCTTTGGAAGACTGTATTTTTAAGTGTTATACATGCAATGTTTTAAATAAAGAATTTGATATTTTGTAATTATTGTGTCTGTTTTAATTGAATGCCAGTAGTACCTATGTAGGATGAAAATGAATTCTATATAAAAATTATAAAATCAAATGAAATCTATATTAAAATGAATGAATTACAGTAGTATACTGATGATGAATGTAATTTTTTTACAGTAAGTTACTGTAAAAACAGTGCAGTTTGCTACTGTAAATCTTAATTACAGTAACTTAACCCTTTGAAATGTCTAACAGTATATGTATATATTTGTTATATGACGATAACATTAAAACTGTCTTGGCTACCTTTCAGATGTTTTTAATGTATAGACTTAAATGTGTTTTTTTTCCTCTTTAACCAGGCTATGAAAATCCATCATAAAATATGAGTATTTAACATTTAGTTTTTATTATGTGAAAATTATTTCTATTTTTTAATTATATTTGTTCCACGGTTTTTCAAGATACTGTACTTGTTTTCCAAGTAGACAAGAGCATCAATGAAAAACATAATATGAGACATTTGAGACATATGATGAAAAATCAAGGTAAATGCTGTTCTGTATGCATCAAATGATAGCTATAAAAACAGCTTTAAAATTCAAAAATGAGTTAAAGTGTAATTTTCACCACAATCTACTGTTAAACTAAACACAGTACATAATTTGAGATATGATGGAAATGTTCACGACTTTCAGAAAAATGTCAATAATGACAGAATTCACCTGTAATACATGTATATACACAATAACAGTCCCCATACATTTTTAAAGTTATCATTTTGCCATACTTGAACAAAAAAGTGTTATTGCACAATGCATACAAAAATATGTATTAGAATACACAGTTGACAAGGTTTATAAAAACAAGTTGCACATTAAAACAAATGTTCCTTTTGAAGTAAACAAAACCAGCTTGAGTTTCTGTCATTTGTTTTTACATTCTAAAATACACATGAGAAGTTGTTTCTTTTCGTGGTTCGTGTAGGCTTATAAACATGTAGACAAAAAGGTTACTGTAAAGGTCAAAAGAGATTTAAAGTCAAAAGGTCTCTTGGGATCCAGAGACAAAGGTTTTGATAATTGTCAAAGTTAGATAATTTAAAAAAAACTAACAATCATCAGGGTATTTTAAAAAAACATTTTTACAGAAATGTTTTATGATCCTCACTTGTCAAGCAGGCTAAGTATAGTCATGGCCAAATGAAATGGCAATCTTGCTTTTTTCACACTGAATGGAAACATCTTTTCATATTTCTATACTTATTTCTTTGGTTTACACAGTGTAATCCTAAAATGGCCTGGGCAGTATTTGTTTGCACTGTAGATTTCATTTAATAACAGAGCATTTGAACTGTATATCTGTGATTATGAGCTTCATATAGGAACCAATGATGTCAGTTTAGTCTAATTTTCTTTTGCAAACTGCTCTGATTTTATGATGACTGCCTACTTCCTATTGTTTCAAACTGATTTTAAATCCCTCCATCATTATTCAGTTGGATTTATATCAGGACAAACTGCTTGTCATTTCAGTTTTGGAAGTGATTAGGAACATTTTCTTGCTTTCCCATGACTTTTGATGCAGGTAGTGCCATTAGATGCTGGGTTCATGATGCCACTTCATTTATGGTAAAAAAATAAAATGTGTATGAGTCCATTACCGTAAAGAAATGGTCAAAACAGCACTTGTTCAGAGCTGTCTGAAAATAGACAAAATATTCAGCTTGACAAAGGCAGCATTTTCTGTTCCTTATTTTGCAATTTCTGACTGGCCAACAAGGCACTTTTGTTTACCATCAAACTATTTTGGTAAACAAGTTTCAGTAAAATGTTCATACACTAATTATTCATTCAATACAATCTTAAAACGGGAATCTGAGTCTAAGCTTTAATTATACTTTAATATAAATACTATTTATAGTACTTGCATCAGATCAAATGTTTTACTACCCCTAACTTATGTGCTGTTTATAAAGTCTGCTACTTCCCTGCATTTTAAAAAATGCTGAAAATCCAAATAAGCTTTACAGATTGAAAGATTCCACTAGGTGTGTTTTTCTTTTTCTTTGTTTTCTTTAGTTTATATACATATATAAAATAAGTATTGAACACGTCACCATTTTTCTCAGTAAATATATTTCTAAAGGTGCTGTTGACATGAAATTTTCACCAGATGTCGGTAACAATCCGAGTAATCCATACATACAAAGAAAACAAAACAAATAAGTTCAGAAATTAAGTTATGTGTAATAAAATGGAATGACACAGGGAAAAAATGTAATATATCAGCAATTAGAAAGCAATCCTGCCCCTTGTCAGTGGAAATTAATATTAGTTGGTTCAGTCCCAACACCTACCAGGATGATGGAGATTAAACAAGGGTGGACATTTCAGCAACACTATGATCCCAAATACAGAAACTCTCAGTTGGTTTCAGAGAAAGAAAATAAAGCTGATAGAATGGCCCAGCCAATCACCTGACTTGAATCCAATAGAAAATAAGAACTAAAGATCAGAGTTAATAGAAGAGGCCCACAGAACCTTCAAGATTTGAAGACTGTTTGTATGGAAGAATAGGCCAAAATCACAACTGAGCAAGTTTTTCCATACAGGAGTCATTTTGAAGCTGTCATTACCAACAAAGGCTTTTGTACGAAGTACTAAAAAAAGTAGTAGTTCAACACTTTTTCCCTGTGTGATTCCATTTTATTACACATAACTTAATTTCTGAACTTATTTGTTTTGCACTCTCTCCACCTTCAATACCACGACTGAGGTGAGACCCTTGAGCAAGGCACCAAAACCCCCAACTGCTCCCCGGGCGCCGCAGCATTGGCTGCCCACTGCTCCGGGTGTGTGTTCCAACCCAGGCTCATTGGAAATACGTGCCTCTACATACATTTCTGCAACCCCGTAATTATGTACCTTACTGCACGTTTCAGAATTCAAATATCCGGTGAGTGTCGCTAAAGAGTAATGCTCTATCATGTTGGAAATATCTCCTACACCAAACCCAAACCTAAACCTACCCAATAGTGTTAACAAATGCAAAAGTAATATAAAAACATATTCGCTGATGCAGCCATGCTATTTTAACTTCCTTACGCGGATTTGAGCTGTTTAGTCGAACCGTAGTTTCACGGGGATTCGTATCGGAGCTCTTCATCACCAAAGTGCAACGCCGTGTCACATGAACTACCGAATAAATCTGCTGGATTAGAAAACTCATGCATATGAAGCTGCATATGTGACGACAACGTTCAAAAGTATCAGTTTTCAAATCGTGCAGGATGTTAAAATTGTTTTGAAGTCATAACATAACGTCCTGCAACTAATTGTGTGAAAATTATCCTTCATTAATCAAAAATATACCTGTAAATTATACTTTTGTGTGAAAAAGAATAAAAGTTGCCAGAGTTTTACTGCCTCTAGTGTTCATTTCAACTGGAAACTGCAGCGATTTGTATGTATAGGTACGTTTTTTCAGTTTTGCAGAAATGTATGAATAGGCACGTATTTCCAATGAGTTTAGGTTGGTGTGTTCACTACTGCGTGCGTGCACTTGGATGGGTTAAATGCAGAGGACAAATTCCAAGTATGAGTCACGATACTTGGCCACACACCACTTCCCTTTCCCCCCTTTCCCCTTTTGTTTTTGTTTTGTATGTATGGATTACTGTGTATGTATTGATTATATGTATGTATGATTTGATTACTATACACACACACACACACACACTGTCACACATCCTTGTTTATACTACTTTGTGGGGTTCTTTAGTTGGACCCCACAGAGACAACATCTTAAAATGATAATAAAGAATGTTTTATAGAATGTTAAAACTCACTATAGTATGGACCTAACCTACACCAACCCTAAACCTACCTGTAACGGAAACCTAACTTAATATTAAAATTCTTATATATACATAAGAATGTTAGATATAAGAATGTTATAAGATTCGATGTAAGATTATATTTAAATTTATATTAAAATGTTTTTTTTTTCTTATATGTTTTCTGTGACAGGTAGGTTTATGGTTGGTGTAGGTTTGGACGATAATATATTTAGTCCTTTTTTTAGTCTTTTAAGGTCTTTTAGTCCTCATGAAATAGTAAAAACAAGTTCACACACACACACACACAAACACACACACACACACACATAAATACATATACATACATTCAGATTATGCTGCTTGAACTTTGACATATTGCACCACAGTATTATTATGCATCAGCCTAAAAAGAAAGTTTGGTTTTGTCTGTAACAGTCAAATCAGATCTCACAACACAAATGTCAGATGACAGTATATTTATATTTAGCGTATCTGGGGGAGAAGATAATCAGGGCAACAAAATGTAGTTCAAACCACATTGGTGCTGTGACGATGAGAGAACATCACATTTTAGTCTCTCTGAAAGACTAAAACATGAAACTGAAAGTTACATTTCACATCTTTTCAAAAGAATGAAAACCAGGTTCCAAAGTGAAACAGTGAAGGCTCTTGTTTACAGATAAAAGAGTAATTTAAGACTGCACAATTGTGATAAGAAATATGCAACATGAAAGTAACTTGTTTAGAATTTATGCATCAGTACATGTATTTTTCCCCATATTGTAGCTCACTGATAGAATACTGTATGGGTATTTTCCATATAATTATTTGTATTCTATTCTAGAGTTGTTTTTATCTTGCATGCAGTAGGCTATATGTGAGAGGATGAAAGATCTTGTAAATACACTTTGAGTTTTTATTATTGAGATTTTATAACTAATCCAATAAAAATACAAAATGCAAATGAAAAAATAAAATCTAAAGTTTCTTGCCATGTGTTAAATATCACCAGTGAGTTAACAATTGAGATTCAGAAGTAAATTATTTTAAAATACAAAATTCTATAATGTGAATTTATTATCTTTCCACATCCCTTAAGAGTAAAGCTATATAATTATTTTCCCCTGACAGCAAAATTCCAACTCATATGCATATTTTTTTTCACCCACTTGCTATTATTGGTTTATCACTTCCTCTTATGAGCATCAATATAAACTGGGCAAAAGACGCCTCTCATCCTAGACTTGTTTCAACACAGCAGATCTCAGCATCAACATGTCACTGCTCACTTACGTACTGCTGGCAGCTACTGCAGTCTGCTGCTTCACAACCCTCTTTGGTAAGAGTATAGAATTTTATTTTATTTTATTTTTTTATTTGTGCAGCATTCTGTGTGGTCAATGTTATGTGGTGTTTTTTTATAAATAGATGTCTGTATAAACCAGGTGCTTTCAAAATTTAAAAGGTGGATTAAAAGGGTAAAATGTGCTATAATTTACTACACTGTAATTGTGCACTCAGCTGTTGTTGTAATTATTTTTTAACAAATTTGCCATTTATTCTGCCTTCTTTATTTCTGATAAAATGGTTATAACATTGCTCTTTAGAGAAATGGAATTCTAACGGTATGCCTGTGGCTTCTTTCAGCATTGCCAATGGAAGGCTTTGGTTCCAACAAGTGTCAGTGTGTAACCACCACCTCATCCATAATCCCATCTCGGTTTTTCCAGAGGATTGAGATCGTGCCTCCGGGAGCACACTGTCGCAAAACCGAGATCTTGTGAGTCATGATGTTTTTGCCTCTACACGTTGATGGCACAAACACTTCAATCACAGACATGAGGGAAATGTGCAAAGGGGTGCATGTTTCCTCTGTTCTGACAAACCTCAGCGCTCTAAAAAATATGCTACATTATTCTCTCATTAGCCCACGCAGCTCTCAGACGAATGTCACTTATTGCCCGTACGTATTAGGCAGATTTGTATAAGACAGGCAAATATTGTCGCATATGTTTATTAAATCTTTTTAAATTCCTCAGGATTACCAAAAAGGACAACAAAACAGTTTGCATAGACCCTGAAGCACAATGGATCAATAATGTCATCACAAAAGTAATGAGGAGGTAGGGTTTAAATCTTAACTCCCAAAATCAAGACTGTCTAATCTAGATTTGACCTTTTGTTTTTTCTTTCTTTGCATTGTCTAAAGGTCTTCTTCTTTTGTTTCTTTTTCCTACAGCAAAAGAACTGCAAAGGAAACTGCTGTGGCATAAATCAGCACGAACAAGAACTGCGATAAAGACATTTTCCTTTTCCTACTTTTCAGTTATTCCTTTTCATTCAAACAGCTAATTCCAGTGCACTGAATGTTATTATGCCATATTTACGCAGTCACAAATTAAAAATGTGTTGTCATAGTCTGTCTACAAAATCTGTAATTATTATTTTGAAATAAAAATCGCACAACCTTGTTCATTTAAAATGACATCTTTATTGCCTTTAAGGTGGGAGACTAGGACAAGACTTTGTTGAGAATTCCTTGTTTTACAAATGGGCCACATGTAGCACCATTTACATTTGCAAACAAAGATTTTTTTCCCATATCATCACCATATATGTTCATATAGACTAAATAAGAGTTACAAAATGTGTATTCCTCAGCTGAGGAGAAACTGCATGAAAAAAAGTCTCAAAGTCATTGAGAAAATCCAGTGATAAAGCCTTATCATCACATTGGGAAAATGCTCATTTTTGGATATTCTAATCACTGTGTCTCGAGGTTCTTAGCAAAACAATGCTTTACATCCTCTTACAATCATTCAAGTCCTTCATTAATTTGAATTTCTCTTCAAGTCTGACCTCAAAACCCTGGTGCCATAAAACACATTCAATGAAAGACTACTGCTATTTTCCACATGCTTTTATTACTAGTTTAAAAATACTGCTTGTTCATCAGTCTGGATTAAAATAACTGTCCAGTCAGACCATTTGCCAAGAGGAAATATGTTCAGCTTGTTCAGTGGGAATTTCTGTGAGGAGAACGTATACAAGTATCCATCAGAAAACAAAACTATTGCTACCACTAATCCAGGGAAACAATGGTAATTTCCTCAACTTTATAACAGAAAGATTTAAGATCCTGCAGTTTCTGCAAAGCAAACTGGCTTATCACTGCTGACCATGACAACATCATAACTGGATCACAGCTGCTTTAGTAGTCATCAAGCCTCTCTGGTGAAGAGAAGAGATGGACAGATGAACGGATGAGTGGATGGAAGGGTGCAGGGATGGATGCTGGTGCTGGCTCACTCTGTAAGCGTCTTGCTTTCACAGGCAGTACTGCTGTAGAAAAGATGGTTCAGACTAGGCACAGTTTGATAAAAGAGGAATGCTCTACTTATCAATCAGTTTCTGCAAAAGTGACAAAAAAGTGAAAGCACTGATGCTCATAAGGTGTTCCACTTTTAAAAATGATGCAATGTCAAATACTGCACAGGAATTCCTGATTCAATACTTTGTTAAATAAATACTCTGTTTTTGCTGACTAAAAAAAAAAAGAAACAAAAATGTCATCAAATTTAACAGGAATGGAAATTAATCAGTGTGGTTATTGTTTATTTTCTAAAGTCTGATGGCAGAAAGTGATAAGTAACATGCAGCGCAGTCCAACACTCTGACCTTCTTTCTGAAACGTTTTACTCATACCATTTCAACACAGAACAAGGCACAGTCTGCCAAAGCATGTTAGGAAAGCTATAGCTTTGTCCAAATAGACATTGTGTGTGAGCTTGGATGTGTCAAACAGACAAGTAGGCCTACTACCAACAGCCTATGCTCCTCACAGGTTAAACATCATAAAATGCTGCAGGATTTTAACTTGCTTTAAAAATTCTGATGATTGCTAGCTTGAACAAAGGACTTTTGGTTTCTTAAAGTCAGAATTCATGCAGGGAAATGTTTCCACAGTCATGTGACAGACATCACCACTAATGCCACTAATGTTAATCAAATAAATGCTTTAGAAAATGTATTGGTTTTTGCCCAAATTCAGATTAAGGCTGCAATACACTGCACAACTTTTGCCCAGATGTACAGTCTTGACAAGCTGATGCTAGCTGCCTAAAGTCAAAGCAAATGCAGATTTGAGTTGACAGATTTCACATAGTGAAAATCAGTGTATGATGGGCACAGAATTTTTCGGACTGAATCTGTCCAGTTGGAGGATATCAAACATTTTGAGCCAATTTTAAAACACATATTGTTTGAATTGGTTATACATCTCCTAGTCTCGGAACCTTGGCCACTCTGAATGGCCAAGGACCGCCCAAGCGACCCTATGACTGACAATCACGTTTCGTTTTGTGCCACATCATGTTTAGGGGCTTGGAAATGTCCCTACAATAACAGATCGGTGTGTAAAACTGTTGGACATATTTTAAAGTCTGCGTGAACCGGAAGTTGCTGCCGAATTTATTTCAGTATGGTGAGGTATTTCCAGCTGAAACGGAATACTGAGTAGAGGGCGGGGTTTTATTTTTGCACTCCTCCTCTTAACTCTCAATCGCAGGAAACTAACGGTTGGAGGGGCGTGGTTAAGCATATTCTGCCCAAGACGTCAAACTGACATCATCAGAGAAGGAATGCCATTCCAGAGCGGAAGCAAATGATCAGATTTTGATTAAAGATTAGCAAGACAAACAATTGTTTTTCAGAGGATTAACTTGCATGGATTAATTGTTGACTTTAAGACTAGCACTGTACGCTAACAAAATAAATATTGTAAATTTTGATTTCATATGAACTTTAAGAGTCTATGCTGCAAACTTTACATATTTCACATAATTTTGAAAATCTAGCATTTCAGCCATTGTCACAGTTGTAAACACGACGGCTTTGTTCTTCCATGAGGGGGTTTGGCGCCACGGCATCCTTTATTTCCAGGCGGCACGTTAAAGAACGCAACACACAGTCTCCTGGAATTCTGTAGAATTCAACCAAAATGAGATGATGACTTTGAAACTCCTGAAGGGTTTCCAATTTTGTATGACAGGTAATTGCCTTGTCCAAATATCCACACTTGTGGTCTTGGCCACTTGAGAGCGTGTGCACATGACAGGAAGTAATAGTGCAAGACTGTCCCAGGTCTTAAAAATGCCAGAGTGCAGTGCTCTTAACGCACACTAAATCCACACTATCTTGAATACTGCTCCGGAGCGCTATTCGAGGCTTAGTGTATCCCGTCATGCATCGTTTTTTGGAATAAATCGTGAGACTTTTTGCCGAGATCTTGGGAGAAATCATGGAAACCTTTCCGATGTAACTTAAATATTAATAATAATTAGATATTACAAATAATTTGGTAGTAAAACAAAGTGTTGCACGTTTTATTGGTGCAAAGATGAGTATATTTATTTTGTACAACATTTGCAACTGCTTTTTATCACTTAATTAGAAGCACCACAAATTAAATTGTGTCATCTGTTATAGGGACTACTGAACAGACATTTAGAAGTTTATTTTAAAATGCAAAGTATTGAAATAATAAAAAAAAAATCTCTGTAAACACTTGCATTTTTACAACACTATAAGTGTGTCCCATCAGGTAATGAAAAGTTCTACACACACTTGTGGTCTTCATGCTCACTTGAACACTTGGGCCAAATACAGGAAATACGTCATATAAGTAGTCAAGTGGTCAAGTGCAAAGACTGCAAGTGTGGGTATTTGGACAGGACAAATGTATCAGACATTCAGCCAACGGTCCATGGGCACGAGGTCTGAGGCTGAGACTATGCATCTTTTTTTTTTTTTTTGAGACTATGCATCTTCTAACAATGACACGCACATTTCTGCATGAGTTTGTGGTGTTCGGAACAAACACATAAGTTCCAAGTTCTGATTTTAAAAGTTGTGTAGTGTATTACAGCTTTTAGAGAAATTTAGCAAATTATTATGTCTTGGCTTTCCAACCTTGAAAACCATAAATACGTAGATATAACAGTGAGAAGGCCTCTAACTACGGAAATGCTCTTAGTTGTGCCAAACAAATAAAATGACATTTCTTGTAATTTCTCTTCTCCAACAAATCACAAAATGACATTTATAAACATAAATTAACGTTCATCCTGTACCGATGCAGCTGACAAGCCATACCGTTGAAACAAATGTGAAACAACAGGACTAAGCTGAATTAGCCTGAGTTAAGGGATAGTTCACCCAAAAATGAAAACTGTTCCACAGAAGAAATAAAGAGGTTTGGGTCATTTGTGGGTGAACTATGCCTTAAACTCCTAGGTCGTCTTCTCTTCAGTTTAATGTAAATCCATCCTGCAGTAACAACAAATAGGGGAACTTGAGTTTGTAATGCACAGGATGCGGTAACTAATATTTGATGTTGCACAATGAAGAAAAAAATGTGATTTCATTGTACTGGGAAATTTCTGAATTTGAATGCCATTATAAAGTTTTTTTTGTCAATTTTATGAGATGCTGAAGGGGAATTTAAAAGAGGATGCTGATTGAAACAATGTTTTTGTAATACTCATGCTGTCGTAGTTATGCTACATGATCTGTCTTCCCTTAAGTTAAACATTTCTACCATCCAAATACTGACACATGGCTTATACAATCTCACATTTAGATTCAGACAAACAGATCGATTTCCCTGAAAGCAGCGTTTGTTTGGTACCAAACAGAGAATCCCAACCCTAATTTGGTGTTAAGCTTTTGTTTTCAAGTTGGAAAACGTAATAATAAGATCATACAATCGTGTGCAAAGGTTAAAAAAAGGAACAAAGTAGGTCAGTACTTCACTCCTTAATGTGTGTGCCTATATTTGTAGGGGCTCATCATAGGGGTTCGTCCAAGGTTTGGGGTTTTAGGTGAGTAGGGGAAGGGGGGCTGCACTACCTGTGGACAGGCAGATGCAGCCCGTTGAGGGGGGGTAAAGGCGGGTGGTACTCCAGCTGAGCCAGGAGGGAAAAGTGATCGGAGGGGACGTGTGGGTGGGGGCAGCCGGTTATGTTGTTGTCCTTCAGCCACTGAGTCTCCAGTGGACCCAGAACGCCTAGAACACGCATGTGTGTCTTAGAGAAGAAAATGTAGTCAATCACACCCTGCAAAAAAGGAGAAAGCAGGTTTTAAATGGGGGTAAAGAAACAGTGCCATACAATAACGAAGCAAGTCAGTGTTCACTAAAATTGTGAAACCTAAATATCTCTGAACTATATATCTCCTGACCTTGAAGTCATAAGTGTAGTTGGTGTAGGGCATGAGATTCCCCTCATAGGCACTCTTCAGCTGGAAACTGTGTGTGATACTGCCATCGGGTTTGCCATTTTTGCCATTGCAACTGAAGTTGGTTAGACAATCACTGTAACGCAGTTCCTTAAAGTCTTTGTGATTTTCTGCAACTCCACCATCACTCAGATACTCCACCACACCTGTGAAGAAAGTTTATGTCAGTATTTCTCTTAGGAATGACATTAAAGGCTAAATTACCCCCCAAAATTAAAATCGTTGTCATTTACTCACCTTCATGTCAATCCAAACCTGTATGAGTTTTTTTCTTCTGTGGAACATAAAAGAAGATATTTTGAGAAAAGTCTCTGTGGGTTTTTTCTCCACACAATGTAAGTCAAAAGTTACCTGCATTCCTTAAAATATCTTCTTTTGTGTTCCACAGAAAGCCATACAGATTTGAAACAACATGAGGGTAAAGGATGACAGAATTTTCATTTTTAGTGAACCATTACTTTAATAGGTGGACATAGTGGCTTATCCTATATAGGGAACGGAAAGGCCAACTGCCTGCCATCCATTTGCTTTCATGCTTGGATCTCTTGAACTCATCTCAGTTGGAACTTACACAATAAAGATTGCCCAAGTGAGTTCCCCATTCCTTCTAACTATTTATTCTTAATAAGCAGTTCCAAACATCACTTACCGGAGTCTGGGAGGGAGTTGAGGTCAGCGCACAGGACGATAGGGATGGAGCTGGTGTCTGACGTGGGTGATGCAGAGTTGATGGATCCCGATGCCCTCTCAGCGATGCTCTTTAGCTCAGACAGGAACATCATTGTCTGGATGAGCTTCACATCTGAGTACTCTGGATCCCAGTGCATGTGGGCGTTAGCTACCAGCAGGAGCTGTTTCTCTGAAGGCAGCTTTAAACCTACATTATAACACCAGTAAAATGATTGGGATGAAAATATTTCACTAAAGAGGAAGCAAATGGAGCTGTAACATCTAAATAAGATCTTTATAATCAAGGTCATTGCTCCCAGTTCAGAGGAAGTCAGAAGCTGAATATGAACAGGAAACTCTGTTTTAAAAGTGTAATCAATATCGCAGTCTTTTGAAAACTCAACAATATTGCAGATTGATTTGAGGGGAAAAATGAAGAATATGCTGAGAAAGAAGAAATAACACAGAACTCATCAAAAAGTGGTTCTGTTTTAGAAATTGTATTCTGTTGTACTGAGGCATTATGTAGGAAATAAAAAGTATGTTATCAACCTAGCACTGAATTCAACCATATTTAATTACAGTGCCTTGCAGAAGTATACATTTTTTTCAAGTTTTGTTATGTTGCAGCCTTATGTTAAACTGCATTAAATTACTTTTTTTCCACATCAATCTACACTCCATACACCATAATGGCAAAGCAAAAACAGAACTGTCACAACTTTGTAAATTTATTAAAAAAAAAAAAAAAAAATCTGAAATAAGTACATTGCATAAGTATTCAAAACCTTAACTCAGTACTTAGCTGAAGCCCCTTTATAGCCTCAGGTCTTTTTTGTTTGATCTGACAAGCTTTGCTCATCAGCATTTGGCAATTATCTGCCATTCTTCACCTCACCTGTTCACCTCTCAAGCTCTGTCGGGTTGGATGGGGCAGATGCACATTTTCAGGTTTCTCCAGAAATATTTGATTGGGTTCAAGGCAAGCCCAGGCTGTGGCTGGGACACTCAAGGACATTCATAGAGTTGTCTATAAGCCACTCTTGCTGTGTGCTTAGGGTCATTGTCCTGTTGGAAGGTAAACCTTCCGCCCAGTCTGAGGTTCTAAATGCTCTGGACTGGGTTTTCATTAAGGCTATCTCTATATTTTGGTGCATTGAGCTTGTCTTCTACTCTGATGAATCCCTCAGTCCCTGCCACTGAAAAACAGTCCCACAGCATGAGGCTGCTACCACCACACTTTACTTTTGGGACGGTACTCTGCAGGTGATGAGCAGAGCTGGTTTCCTTCAAACATGATGCTTAGAACTGAGGTTCATCAGACCAGAGAATCTTGTTTCTCAGAGTCTGAGGGTCCTTTAGGTGCTTTTTTGCAAATTCCAAGTGGGTTTTTGTGTGTCTTCACTGAGGAGAAGATTGAGTCTGGCCACACTGACATAAAGCCCAGATTGGTGGAGTGTTGCAGTGATGTTTGTCCTTCTGTAGGTTTCTCCCATCTGCATATATGATCATGGAGCTCACTCAGGGAGTGACCATCAGCATCTTGTTCACCTACCTGAGACAAGGCCCTTCTCCATCAGTTGCCTGCCAAGCCAGGAGGCCAGCTCTAGGAAGAGTCCTAGTTGTTTCAAATGTCTTCCATTATGGATAATGAAGGCTACATGCTTCTGTGAATCTTCAATGCAGCAGAATTTTTTTCTGAACTCTTCCCCAGATGTGTGGCTTGACGCAAACCAGTTTCTGAGCTCTACAGGCAATTCTTTTGACCTCAGGGCTTGGTTTTTCCTCTGATATGCATTTTCAGCTGTTAGACCTTTTATTAAGATGTATGTGCCGTTCCAAATCATACACATTCAATTGAATTTGCCACAGGTTAACTTCACTCAAAGTGTAGTAACATCTACAAGCAATATGAATGCTCCTGAGCTAAATTTCAACTGTCCCAGATAAGGGTTTGAATACTTATGCAATGGAATAATTTAAGTTTTTTATGTTTAATAAATTTGCAAAGATGTTAAAAACATGTTATTTGCTTTGTCATTATGGTGAGTAGAGTGTAGATTGTTGTGGAAAAAAAAGTAATTTAAAGTGGTTTAACATAAGGCTGCAACATAACAAAATGTGAAAAAAAATGAAGTGGTTTGAATACTTCTGCTAGGCACTGTATATGTATCAGAGCACCACATCACTTATGACTAACTTGGCTTACAAAATATTGACAGACATAAATGTTTTTTTTTTTTTTATTTAATTGCAGCTGCATCTTCTAAAACATTCAGAGAATGCTACTGATGTTATGATCGGTCAATATCTAAATATCCACCAATATCCTAACTTGCCACACATAGCAAAATGTAAAAAATACAATTTCAAAAATTAATTCTAATATACTCTGTTGAATCATGGGCTCAAAATTAATTCTAGTGACATATAATCCATTGTGTTGTTTGAACTTTAATTCATTTCCAGAGACAGTAGTTATTACTGTCCTCTCATGTAAACATTTTTAACTTAGTGATTTACTGCCATCTACAGGACAAACAGATGGTGTGTCTGTGAAGAACAGGAAACCTAAATTGAGCTGTTTAATGTGAATGACAGAGTTATCATTCAAAGTCCTTACCACTAGCAAACAAGTCTTTCTTCACCTCCAACAGGACAGCTACTCCGATGTTATCTTTGGTCATGACTCTGTTTAGCATAACCTCCGAGCCCTCTGAGTTTGCCATGGCAACCTGATTGAACTCCACTGTGTGTTTCTGCACCAGAGCAAATCTAGAAAGTAAAAAAGTGCACTAGATGAGCTTAATATCATCTCACTTTAAAGTGGTCATGAACTGCCTTTTTAAAAAAAAATATTTTGTACTGTTCTCTGAGGTCCACTTACAATGTTATCCATATTTTTACATCATAAAACATCATAATTTAGAAGTAATAGGCTATTTTCTGTCCTGTTTTGAGCCCCTTCATTAGAACGCTCTGTTTGAATAGGTGTGGCAGATTGTAGACTCGGAAGTAAACGCCCACTGCTATGATTGGCTAATAGTTGTTTATATTTGACAGCCTACATCCTTCACAGATGGAAGCTGCTGTGATTTAGGTTAAAATTCATGAATAGAGACAAAGCAATAGTGATCACGTAATGAGAACAGTTACTCACACTTGTGTGGTGCGACATCGGATTCAATATAGTTGGCACAGCATTGTCTTTTAGTTTCAGTCTTTCTGAAAATCCTGTGTTGAATTGTGTCTTGTTTGTAAATGAATCTGTGGTAAAATAAAATGAACGAAGGACCAAGTTCTTACTGACGTGGTCTGACACTATTAAAAATAAAGTTCATCAAATAAAGTTTAGCACTTGGTTTCTGTGTAGACCTGCGTTTGCCTCTCGTTATTTACACTACATGCGCAAATTGGCGGGCTGGGCTAAACAGGCAGTGATGGAGAAGCAGAGGTTGACCTTCTTCTGCAGAGGCACTGTTAAGTCACAATATTACATCATAGAGTGGCACATTCCACAGCCTGTTATTTTGGCAGATTGGCTTCAATATAAGCTGTTTTTAAACTAACGAGAAAGTTTTGAGTTCTGAAACTTACAGAATGATTTTATAGCACAATGACCTCTTATATATGAAAAGATCAAGAGAATTTTGATTTCTCAGTTCATGACCCCTTTAAACCTTGTAAGAAGATAGAAGGAAATTCTCACTTCTCAGTCTTGAAGAACACAGCACAGCCATCCACATGTTTCCTCTCCTGTTCTGACACGAGTTTGGCACGAGACTTTGGATAGAAAAAGCCATCATATCCACGTTCTTTCAGTGTTTCCAGAAAGAAAGTGTAGTACTGCTCTGTTTCCACCTCCTGCACATGCAGTTGGAGAATGAGCATTAGAGTATAAAACACTGCTGATATTAAAACACCACACACAAGTCACGTGAAATGTATTGTGTACACATATTTAAAAAAGTTTGGCTTCATTGTTTGTGTAAAACACTATATATTCATTCGTCATATTAGCAGATACAGGCATGAGAGGTAACATGTATTTAAAAGGTACATTGTAATAATATTTTTTTATGTTTACTGTATTTTGATCAAATAAATGCAGCCTTGGTAAGAATAAGAGACTACTTTAAAAATGTTACACATTTTACCAATCCCAAACTTTTAAATGGTATTTATTGCTAATTGAAACTGAGATTTCCTTTTTAATTTTGAAACGGGATCTTTATACCTGCAGGCTGATGATGTCAGCATCACAGTTAGTGATCTCCTCCATGATGCCTTTCTTTCTGTACTCCCAGTTAAGGGCCCATGAGGGACAGTAGCCGTACAACTGTCTTGTTGCATACTTGTCGCACAGTACGTTATAGCACATTACTGTGAACACAGCTTGAGGGCACAAAAATTTGATATTAGCTTTGTTCCTTGCTAAATCATAATTTTTAAAAGCCAGTGACAGGATGCTAGTAGGTACCTGTGGGCATCATTTGGTCTCGCTCCCTCAAAGTGATCCAAGGTCTTTGGGGGAGTTGTTCTGGGTGGACTAATATTGGGAGAGGAAAAAAGTAGAAGTAAATTAAATGAATAACTTATCTGTATTGTATTAATAAGCAGCTATGTACCTGTGTCCATTATTACCTGCAAGATTGTCAAGCATGTAATTCAATAATTTCCTTGTTCCATCAGGCTCCTGATACAGGTTGAGTATATCTTGGGACAATGGATTACCTGGGAAAGAAACATTATTCTCAGGCCTAATAAAAAATACTGCGTGCTTGTTCTGCATAATATACAGCAACATTTGTTTGATTTAAAAAAACAAACAAACAAAAAAAAAACACCTCACCCACCTTTGAGGCCAAGGGTTTGCAACTGGAACAGCCGACCAAGTTCATAAGGCAAAACTCGTAAACAATTGTTGTTCAAAAGCAATTCCCTAAAAAAATAAAGTAAGAAACAAATGTGACCACATAACAAGGTGTCTGTTTAGTGTAACTGAATAAAATCCCTCAAAGCAAACAAAAAGGCCTAAACTATTGATTAGACACTTGTCCTTTAGAGATTTAGTAGAGTAATAAGTCCAGCTGAGTCACATCCATATA
>JAFVLL020034362.1:0-50012 GCA_021397915.2 Tor tambroides
AGAAGCAGTCCCTCTGGACCTTCCGAACCACCCTTTAAGGCGCAAAACCACGGCTGCTTTCCGCTCGAGTTCTCCAGGCATATCGCTGCCAGCTCTGTAGCCATAGAGACCACTGTGGTCGCCAAGTCTTCAGCGAAGCATGTGACAGGAGTTTTGGACTCACATGAATCCATTTTAAGTGCCACAAGTGCTCCTGAAGAGGATGATAAAGACTGCTGCCTGGTCTCGCTCTCTCCTCCTGCCCTCCCTCGTGGCATGTGAAGTGGTGAGCTTTCAGCTGAAGGGAGCACAGAGTCTGCGTTCTTGTCGCTCCTGCCCAGGTCAGACTGCTCTTTGACCATAGTGGCAGTCACTCTGTTCAGAATAAGTCTGTAGGGTTCTTTCAGTTTTGGCTCACTTTCTCTCTCCTCCTGTACGTGCTTTTGCTCTCTCTCTCTCTTCCCTATGAGAGCAGATAACTTCTCCACACTGCTTCGCCTCTCGCCATGATTATAAGCCTGGCTTGGCTCAATCAAATGCTGTAATTGGCTCAATGCTTCTCTGCCAGACTTGGTATCAGCCTCATACTCCCCAAAGCTGATGCTGCCCTCTTGCCTGTCACATGATCCCATGTTACATTTTGAAACGTCACTGATTTTCCTTGATGTTACACATAAGACATCAAAGAGCAAATTATTCACACAATCCAAGAGGAAACCCTCGATGTTTGGGGCATCTTTGCCAGGACCCTCGAGCTCTTTTCTCTTCTCGGCCTTCTCAAGGGCATACTGAAAGATATTATCCGATATTTCCTGGGTAAAGTTATCAAGATCTTGTTGTTCCTGATAGGGCCTTCTTGGGTTTGTAATACCATCCACTATTTTGTTATGTGTGGTCTCGAGGAAGTTTGCAACGCTTGAGTAACTTTGTCTGTGGGTGAGTACAGCTGAAGCTTCCCTGAGGAGAACTTCAGCAACATTGGCTCTGAAAGCCTCAACGCTGGTGCCCTCTGCAATGCTACAGTGGAGGGGCACTGCAGTTGAAGCTTGGGCAACTGACAGAAGTCCCATAGAGGCAGAGTAGATGTCCGTTGAGTCGTCATTATCCCCAGAGTCATCTGCTAGATCTACCACGGCTATGGCTCCAGCGACCTGAGACATTCCACATACTGCAGAGGAAAACGAATACTCCCCTTGTTCAGTCTCACTGTCTTCTTCTTCTTCTTCCTCACACTCATCTTCTTCTCCTGACTCCACTGTGAGTTGTTCTGTGACCTGAGGGGTGGTAATGGTACCGATGACACTCGCAGCACATGCCAAAGCTATTTCCACCGGTTTTGCGGCGTGTCCAATTGCTGAGTTGTGGATTGTTTTGGTCCTATTTACACTATCATGCTCTGATGTCCCATGTGACTGTGCTTCCGGCCACTCTGCTACCTCCTCACTGTTGTCAGGACTCTGGACAATCACGATTTTAGGGAGGTCAAAAGAGCAGGCTCGAGCCCTCTGTGGCTCATCAGTGGAATGGTTTACTTCACTTGAGTGCTGCGAGGTGGTGGACACACTCACCGCTGCCTCCATGACAAAAGAAGGTTCGTCTTGTGACAAATGAATAAAAGCATCCTGCAGGACTGACTCAGCCAGATTGGTGGCATAGTGACCGGCTGACTCGCTGGTGTGACGACTGATTTTTTTGGGGGTAGCAGGTGGGCCTCTTGAGGGGGCGGAATAGGTTCTTGAAAGCTTTTGGGAGTTGGAAGAGGTGCAGAGGGTCTCAGAGTCTTCACTATCCTCTCTCTCTATTTCACTCCTTCTTTGAGCGTGGGCTGCTCTCAACACCTTAACCGACTCGGGCATGATAGAAATATCAGGATCTGCAGAAAGAAAGACATGTGGCAGGGTTGGTGAGGAATGGGGTGGGGGGGGCGCACGGAGAGAGAGAGAGAGGAAGTAGATTAAAGCCAGACCTTTGAAAACGGTTTCATAATCCTACACAAAAAGTCAAATTTAATGGACATGTAAATGAAGCCCATTCACAGGCCAAGAAATTAGTAACAGAAGGACAGAAGGAGATATGAGGAAGTGTGAGTGAAAATAAAGGACAAAACTGAGAAAGGAGGTAAAAAGTGTCAAGATTTATTCTCTCCTGTCGCCTGCTATGCAATGCTCCCTCTAAACTGCATGTGTGCGTGGTCGCTCACTTTTTACATGGCGACCACGCAGAAGAAATAATATGCCGCGCACAGGACGGATGCAAATATGAGTTGGGAAAGCCATTTGATTTAATTCTAGTGAATGCAAAATAATTGCAATGCTCGGGAAAACTGCTATAAAGCAGTCTGCAAATGCAAACGCAATGACATGGGAAATAAAACGTCATCATGTTTTAAAGAAGAGTGGCTTGATTAAGTGGTGGAAATAGTGGATGGTGGGCACAGAACTGTAACAAAACTCTGAGACATTTACAGTTACACACAGGTGTAGTGTACAAACTCTACTACATAGGGATGTTTAGATAACTAAGAATTCACATTTTCACATTTTTTTTGAAAATATTTAGCTACAAATTTCAGTTTAAATGCTTCAGTTTGTTTTTCTATTCTATTCTATTCTATTCTATAATTTTAAATGTTTCAGTTTGTTTTTATATTATATTATATAATAATTATATTATATTATATTATATTATATTATATTATAAACCTATTAAAAATTGACCTCAAAAAAGGAATTTATGAGCAATTTCTTCTTCATTTTTTATAGCTATTATATTACAAATAACTTAACTCTTCTGTGTGAGATTTTTTTTAATAGAATTTCTTGGTAAGTAACAGCACTGTGAAAAATGTTTTCTCAGGTAACATAAAATGTGCATCATTTAGTTATGTCAAGAATCAAATTGAATATAAATAGCACATTAAAGTTAAAAGTTACACACTTTTTTGTGTGTGCGCTGTACAGGTCTGGTACAAAGAATGTTTTTGCTCAGGTGGCCGAAATGTCTACCCAATAGGGAAAAGTTCTGCTCAGCAAGAAAAAAAAAAAATTAGAGGGAACATTGCTGCTATGTCCAATGGATATAGTGAGGGTCCAGTCAGAGCTATCCATAACACACTGTTGTATTTTGTATCCGTTTTCCTTTTCTGTAACCAAGACCATACAAATGCAGATCTCTATCTGGGCCGATCTGATTATGAATATTACATTGTCTTTTAGGAGAGCATAACCTTCACACAGTGTTACTTCTAATTTCATATGAGAGATTAATTATAGATTAGCCCATCAGAGCCCAGTGTATCTTGTCTCTTTAATATTAGACTTGGGGCGAGTATCGCCACATGTAGACATTCATGGGTTTGGCTTACTGTTAGAGGCCAAAGCAGCAGCACAGAATAATGCAAGACAAACAAGCTTTCAGACATGCACAAAGGAAATGCACAAGACATTTTGGGGACAGTGCTTCTTTGTTAGGGAGTCTTCCATGGCATATTTCCAAAAATGTTTTGTTATTCTTCCTGTTTGTCTCTCTTTTTCTATACTCATTAACATAGACTGAAGTGAATTAATTGTTTCACTGCTGTATGTTCTTGTGCATCCATGCTGTTGCTTGGTTACTTTGTATCTAAATAAGTATAGCAGATTGCAGTCCTGATTAAGATTATTATAAGCAGTGCAACCTAGACGAAAGTCTGGTTCAAAATTATTCCCAAAGGCAAGATTAAAGACTTTATTTATATGCTTTTTATGGATGCAAATTCCATGTGACATGCCAAAATTGTTTTGAAAACCATAATCTCATTGGTAGAGACTAGGGCTACATTGTGTTACTAAACTAAGAAACAGCCTTGGGGTGGAAACACTCCCAAACAGTCCTCCAAATAGGGCCACTCTTATCGAAGCAGGCTCACAGAAACCGAGAAAACGTAAATGGCTGAATGCTCTTTCAGCCATAATTCAAGCAATTTTCCGTCTATTCACAAGGTGGACAGGAGGGAAGATGCAGTGAAAGTACCAGAGCTGCACATACCGAAGTTGAGTTTTCTCATTACATACGAGCAACAAAGACAGAGAAAATGCTATACAGAAGATAAGATATGGAACTAGAATGACTGGATTTCTGGTAGATGGATAGACTGTTTACCATTTCTGAATGGGTCATCCTCGCTGTCTTCCCCAAGCTGTTCAGAGGCAGTGAGGAAGTCTTCTTCTATGGATGAAACAGAGCGGTTGGTGTCATCTTCAGCAGCCCGCTGACCAGCCAATCGGCCATGCTTCTGCCTCTCTTGCCCTGACTGTAGTCCAATCAGGAATTTGTTGATCTCAAAAATGACACTGTTGGTTTGGGTAGGGTGGCGCCCACAGGAACAATGCACCAGACAGACATCCGCTGTTTTCTGGCTCTGAGATACACACGCATAAATGCGAACACAGTTCAAGCAGGCAGACTGTAAGCTGTTAAATTATGTCAGATGTTCCGGTCTGTATTCATATCTTACCTGTGGGTGGCTGGGGTCATGCTGGCAAGAGTCCGGTGACTCTAGGCTGCTGAGAAGCAGAATCTCATTTTCTTTGGGTTGCCGCACTCCGAGAGACTCAATTAACCGTGGCAGCTCTGGGCACACCGAGGCCAGTTTCTGTGGGGAAATTTATGCTAATATTCAAGTCACATGAATGCGGCTCTTTGCTTGCATTATCTTGGTAATTTGTATTGTTTCTAATTTCCCTTTTAATTAGATGAAACATTGTTTATGTTGTACACTTAGGAAATGATGAAAGACATTCATATATTTGTTATTAATTTAAAATGAATTAGAAATGAGAGGGTGGAGGGGGGTGGATATTTATTCGGATATTAATGAAAAAGTCAACTGGGAATGACAAAACACTAGACTATTTATTAGTAATTGTTTGAAATTTTACAGATGCTTTCATCCAGAGCAACCAATGTTTTTTACAGCAGTAAATGCATTCCCTGGGAATCAAACCCACATCTTCACATTTTCAAAGAAAGGAAGGAGAATCTCAGCCCACCTTAACATAGCTGTCATCATGCCGTTCAGCGGTATGTCTGTCCAGATTTACAAAGCAGATCTGGGAAAAGAGAGGCTGAGCTTAGAGAAATAAGCACATACCTGAAAAAGTAAAGTATCTGTACACACGCTTTGGCCCACAAACACAGCATAACAAAAGTACACACAGGACACACAACAGCAGCACTGAAAATCTTCTCATCTGTCGCAGCTTTCAAATGTCATTCTTCATGCCGCATATTCATCATTTTCATTTACAACATGTCAAATCTCCTTCAGCGTTGCCTACAAGCGCCATTTTTGCACTGATTGTAAGGAACAATGACTTAAAAGGACAAGTTCGCAGTTGTTCAACCAGTTTTGTATGGTTGCAATGTCAGTATATGTAAATACAAAATGTGTATTGTTTCTCTATGTTATTTGCACATTTGTCAGCAAAGGTCCACTGGATGACACAAAACACATCATTTTATGTCAAATAATGCACTTTTGACAGCTCCAGCCTTTTGTTAACACTACAGATTTTTCTACAGTTTTTCTGTGTTCCTTTTAATCATGTAACACCGATTTAAAAAAAATCTGCTGGATAGACAGCCAAGTTTGATTAAAAGCCCATCTTGCAGATGGCGAATAACCCCAATAAATATTAGCCTTTTCCTCTCACAAAGCTACCGTTGGGCTTCAGAAGACTTGGAATATAGTGCATGAGTCACACAGACCACTTTTATGGTAATTTAGTGGTGTTTTTTTTGTCAGGTTTGACAGCTGTGTCACTGTGATCTGCCATTGTATGGAAAAGATTTCTTCTTTTTGTGTTCCAAAATAAAAGCATACAGGTTTGGAATGGCACAAGGTTGGGTAAGTTTAAGCCACTGCATATAAATACCTTTGGCTCTTTTTCCCTCATGTTTACACAGCTTGAACAGCATTTATTATCACTTATTTATCACTCTTTACTGTTAAACAAAGCTTTCTCACTCTTTTTTCATCTGTGTTGTACTCATATCACTCTATACAGTTGACATCGTTTTGATTTTGCGAGTTTTAACTGGTTCTTTAATGTGGGCACACATTATCTCAGAGGCTGCACCTTACTGATTCTGATGACTCATCTGTATCTTAAAAGCATATCATGTTGCTAGTCGCATGTTTATTTCAAATGTGTCCTTGTGGATGTGTGTGTGTGTGAGTGAGAGAGCTCTTCTTTCACTCTTCACTTAAGATCACATTAGTGACAAATGTCTCTGGAATCTGTAGGTTTCTCTGAGCGAGGATGGATTTCACCCTCAGGTACCACAGATGTAGCACTTCATCTCTCTTATTCCAGCTGCTGGTACTTAATGCAACAGTAAATGATGTAGTGCATCCATAAGGGTTTATATACTAAGTGTATGAAGTGTGTTAATAGTTCTGGCCTGAGGAGTGCATCTGCTATTGAAAGACAGACAATGAGAGCGAGAAAGAGAGAGAGAGAAAGAGAGAGTAACCTGCCATAATTGTCCTGAACTGTCATATTCACATAAGAACCGATCTTGCGCTGGAGGTTTGGAGTGTCTCAGCTGTCAGGTGGCACCATTAATGTACTGTGGTGCTGATAGGTGGCTCAGTCACTGCCTTTTTCTGACACACACGTCTAGCAAACAAACAAATTAAAAAAAAAAAATACATAATGTGCATTCTTAAAATAAATGGTAGGTCTAATTAGATTTTTTTTATATGCATTGTGCTTGCAAAAGATGCTGCCATAATATTAAGGTGTTGGTTTGCGATCATTCTGAATGGTTGCTAAGACTTTGCTAGGTGATTAAGTAGTTGCTAGGTACCATTTTCAGAGAGGAAATTTGCTTGTATATGACGCAGGAAGTGAAACAATGGCCACTGTTTGCCATTACCACGCAAGGAAAAACTACCAAATAATTTTTTAAATAAGGATTAAGACATATTTTTAATAAATATAATGCAAAATCATGTTTGGAATAAAATTTATGCCTAGTTATGTTATCAATTTAAAGCAATAAGGTCCATTTGGACCCTGATTTGAGGTGTCATTCATGTCCATAGGTTACCAATCCAAAAATTAGAAAAAAAAGATACTTAATCTTTTAAGTAATACTTGCTTCAGAACCACTAATAATAAACTGAATTCTCTGAACCAGGGTTATTAGTAACTAAAACAATATCTTTGTTTATATGTTGTTGCCAAGGTAGCATTTTTTATTTTCAATACAATAAATTTAGTTGAACTTGATGTACTAAAATAATTAAAACTGAAAAAATATTTTACATAGACATATTTTAAAAATTCTAAAACTGTTAAAAATGGCTAAAATACAGCTAAATTACTAAAACATTAACAACAATTTAAAAGAAAATTTAAAACTAATTCACAATATTAATAAAAGTATAATAGCATCTCAGTGATACTAAAATAACACTTAACATAAATTCTCATTCTGGAAATGACAAACACATTGCATCACTGATTCACTGATTCACACGAATATACTGTGACATACAGTTACAGAATGACTAGTAGAGGAGGTTTCTTAAGGTTTTAATGTTGAGATAGATGCTTCATGTAAGTATAGCAATGTTATGGTGATGACTTTACTCATTAAATGAGTATATTAAATGAAATTGGAAAAGGTAGGGAGGAGGTGAGACAAAGTGGGAGTTAACAGCTGAGCCTGAATTAGACTCTGTTTATGCAGATTGGAAATTTGCATCTCACTAACACAATACAGAACACAATCCTCCCGCTCGCTCATTCTTGTACTCCTGCACATCTCATCCGATTGCCCATCTGTCTGAATTTCTGTACCACACTATAACATTCATTTACTTCAGTGTATTTAAACACCACATACTGGATGCTCTCTCACTCTCTCTCACACACCACACATTAGTTTGTATATCATGGTGAGAACTTTCCATTGACGACTTCTGTTCATACTGTGCTAATGATATTTTCACCCAGGCTCATTGAAAAAAACATGCCTCTACCTACATTTCAGCAAAACTCCAAAAACTCCACTACCTATACATTCAAATCACTGCAGTTTCCAGCTGAAATGGACACTAGTGGCAGTAAAAATCCAACAACGTTTATTCCTTTTCACACAAATTATGATTAAAGGGGCAGATTATCTATCAGTAAAGATTTATTTTCATGTAGATCCTTGCATCACATGACCAACTCCATATGTATGGCATTTCCAATGTAGTAAACTTGCTTAGTAGCGCACCTGGTACAGCATTACACTACTGATGTGGAGCGTTTGGGTACAAGTCACGATAAACGCAAGTGACGATAAAAGAGACCAAAGACTTGAAAAAGTACGCTAAAATGGCATGGTTGTGTTTTTATCTCAAGTTTGCTTTAACACGGTTAGGTTTAGAGTAGGATATAGTGTAGGTGGTGCATTCATTTCATTTTACTAATATTGAAAGTGTTGCAAAGCCTGCATAAACAACATACTACCACTTTGCTCAGGCTTGTTTATCCAATGAGCCTTTCTTTATGTTTTCATTAAAATGCACAAAAACAATTTAAAAAAAATAACTATGCCTTGTTTTCCGGCATAGTTATTGGAGTTTTTTCATACCCCATTGGGAACTTTAATTTGCTTTAATTTAGGATATATTGCTCCAAATTCCTCCAAGTTTTGATGTCTTTAGAACCTACAGTTTCATGCAGTTACATTGTAATCTATTTTAAGCATCCTACTACAGGATTAATGTGTTTCTAATAGCCTACTCTACTACATTCTCCAAATAAGATGGATTCTGGCTGTCAGTGTAAATCCCAGAATAATAAAGTTATTACCAGACCCAGATGAAATCTACTGACTTTTTATGGTGCATTTTCTAGGCTGACTTTGGGAGAAAATCTGTGTAATTCTATGGAATGGATTTATATTTTGTAATATGTGATAAACATAGCTGATTTCTTCACTCCTCTTCAGCAGCAAGTATAATGAAATTGTCAAGAATATTTTATAACTAAACACACAGAGGATGAGAGATGCGTAGAACTTTGAGAATGGTGAAGGTTTCAATCCTGTGGAAATCAGCAGAGATTTCTGTGGGTGCAATCATGTCCTGTTAAAGTCTACAAATTCAAGTAGTTTGAAATGCTTCTCACATCCTGGTCATTTGCTGTAATGCTACATCCCAATCACAGGGCACCAGACTGCAACTAAACGGTCGCATTTTGAAATATCTGTTACAAACCTGAAAAGGAACACCAAATGACTCGGTACTTACGCAAACATTAACAGTCCCGACACTCCAGACAGCATTTATGAGGAAGACAGGAGAAAACAGGCACCAACATAGAGTTGAAAGTGTTTCAAAACACCATTTTTACCCAACATTTACCATACATTTGTAGTTAAACTAACTGTAGAAACTATGGTGTTTTGACTTACATGTTGTATATTACAATACTTTTCTCCAATCCTGAACCTGAAAGACCTTGATAAGTTTGTTTAGGTTTGTTTAACTGGGACTGAAGCTAAACTCAACTTAATATTACCATGGCAGTTGTATTTATTTGTTTATAAATATCATTAGGATCAATGCATGGTTTAAAGTGTGTTTATCATGGAAAAATGTAAAAAGTAGAATCATGAGCTTTAAAGCCTCCCAGTTATTTTCCTCCTGTGTAATATATGTGCTGTTCTAATGAACTGATGAAATCACTGGCTCTGTTTGCCTTCAGAAACTCCAAGCTGTGACTGAACTTCAATAATTAAGATACTGATGAAGGGAAAACAATATCTGTTAAGGAGTCCCAAACTCAGTTTGCCCGCTGTGAGAATAATTTATTTTTCAGCTCTATATAAATTATGTGCTAATTAACATCCCAACTCAAAACCAATGCATATTAATGTGTCTACTGGATGAAATATGCAAACTCAATGGCAATTTCATTATTATTATTGACTTCTGTTCTTAAAATGCCCATTTTATTGGTCCGTTCCTCCAATCTGCGCTTCCAAATCAGATGCCACTGCTCTCACATGTTAGTCTAGATTGCTGCCATCATGTGGCACGTCAACTTTTCATTTATTATTCATTAAGCACACATGGTCACGGAAGCGTGTAGGTCACCGCAGTGTGTGTACAATTAATATACAGCTTTTTCTGCTTACTATTGCTTGAAATGTATCCATCTATATAAATTCCTCTTTACACATACCTTTTTACATTAAAACATTAAAAACATTTGTTTTTTGATTTTTACATAAGAATGGTAATTATGCTTTACTATTAAAATTAAAATATTTTGTGATTATTTCTTAAAAAAATAAAGTTTTATTATTTTTCAACAGTAGTAGTAGTATTATGTACATTCTACTAAATAATAGTAATATAGCCTATTTCTGGCAAAATGTCTTTAAAAAGTTAAACCGAACTTTTATTTTTGACGGGTTGCCGTGAATACCTTTAAAGTACTGTGTGTATATGATATGACGCTAGTTTTACTCAAATGAAATGGTAAAATGCTGGTAAAGTGACTCTCAGAGCAGTTTTGGAAATATTGTTCATATATTTATGTCCTCATTGAGACGGCAGACGCTGAAATCACAGCGAGCGCCACGCGCGCTGTGTGTGTAGTAAACAAAACCGCGCGTCTGCTCCATTCATACAGAGACTCGCAGAACATGCAGGATTCATATTTAAATCGACTTTTGCGGCTTAATATTTACAGATACTAGTCCATATCGCGATTTGATTTAAGTGTAATGACCTACTTTTGATTAATTCATCCAAACTTTGACAAATTCCATGACATTCGCGTTAAACTGTAAATTCCGTTTTTATGACTGGATTCCGCGATTCCGTCCTAGTTTTCTGCATCACGGAAATCATAGGGCCCTACATTATGCATTTCTGACATCAACATTTCTGCTAAATGTGCACCAGAATTATTTAGACATATTCAGTATGTTATACATGTTCAGTATGTATGCACTGGGACACCAAGACTAAAATACCTACATGTTTATTGTGTATTACCATCGAAACATCGAAAATGTCAGCAGCCTTAATCTTTATACTACTGTTCAAAATTTGGGGTCATTACATTTTTTTTTTGAATAAACTAATAATTTTATTCCACAAGGATGTATTAAATTGATAAAAAAATGACAGTAAAGACATTTATAGTGTAGTGTTATAAAGATGCCTAAGTAATTCAAATAAATGCTGCTCTTTTGAACTTTGTTAATCAAAGAATCCACAAAATATTAAACAGCAAACTTTTCAACACTGATAATAATAAGAGCAGCAAATTGGCATATTATAATGATTTGTAAAGCATCATGTGACACTTAAGCCTGGAGTAACGATGCTGAAAATTCAGCTTTACCATCACAGGAATAAATGACATTTTAAAACATTTTCACATAGACAACAGTCATTTTAAATTATAATGATATTTCACAATATTAGTTTTTACTGTATTTTTAATCAAATAAATGCAGTTCTGGAGAAGATAAGACTTATAGACCCCAACATTTTGAGCGTTAGTATATAACTCTATATTTTTATTTAATAATAAACAGTAAAGATTACACCAGCAATTTAAGTAATGCTTGAGCATTTGATTTTTTTTTTAATTTATAAATGTTTTCCTGAATATTTCATACTGCCATTAGATGCATACAGCACTGTTTAGTTGTGTCTTGGTTCTATTGCTTGCAATTCATTTCTCTGCCTATAATTTCATCACTGATATTTTGATGATATGACAACCCTAGTTCAGCGGCTCTGTCACTGTCACACAAACGCACAAGCCGCGCGAGTCCTCAAAATTGCTGGGTTAGAGAGGTCAACTCACAACTTAGAACATTTCACCCTTCACTGGAGTGGGAGACGGCAAGACAGATGGGAGAGAGAGAAATACAAGCTTGGAAAAGAGGAGGGAGGCCGAGAAAGAGTGGGGGAGGAATTTGTGGGAATGAGATATTGAGACAGGGATGGAAGGACAGAGATGGCTGAGCATTGTCCTTGCCAAGGACAAACTCATTTCACCCATTATCATCAGAGGGGAGACGGCAGACACTCGCCACCGTGGCTAAAAATGACCTCCGCTGGGATGCGCCGCCACCTCGCCGCTCGCTACACCACTGAGATAGAGAGAGAGAGAGAGAGAGAGAGAGAGAAATGAAAATAATGGAAAGGGATGGAGAGAAGCGGATAAAAGAACAAAGCTGGGGATCATGGGAGTGGAAAGATGTTGTTTTGAGATGTTGCCATATTGCACTACTGGAACAGAGCAGACATGCTCTTTATCATTTCTGACTGAGTGGGTTCACACACACCGATCTGCGCTTTCACATCCACTAAGCCTCTAAATGGGGCATGGAAGGAGTGAAAAAGCGGACACACACTCCTGTCCGATGGCAAATCTGTGATGTGTCCTGCCATTTGAAATCATCAGACCGTTACGTCACGGAGAGCTCAGGTTCTTGTGGTTTTGACATACGTGTGTGTTTATGTGTGTGTGTGTGAGCGTCGCCTGAGGCCTCAAGCCTTGGTTCACTAGGCGCCCAGTGAGGAAGCACATTCACATCTGTGCCCGTGGTTATGACCACGCATGGCTGTCACATCCTGAAGGCGAGATCTGCTTGAAACCATTAACCAGTTAAAGCCCCATCTTAAAATCTTTGGAAATCACATCATTTTGTTAGCATATTATTGTGAGAAACTGGCTGTTCTTTTCTCACATCTCATTTCGCTTTAAAGTTTCGTTTAAAGAGGAATCTTTCCATTTCATGAAATTTTTGATTGTTGCTTCAGGCAAGGAAAAAATGAGCACAGGAAGTGATGCTGTAGTTGTATTTTCACTCCAAAGTTGCACACTGCTACTGCGGAATCATCTACAACTGCTTAGCAGCTGAACTAGGTTGTTTCTAAATGTTATTTAAGGACATGTTTCAGAATGAGAATTTATATACAAAAAATAAAACTGTACAATTTAATAAGGAAACTAAATGGTTTTGCACAGTAACAACTACATTTGTTACTGCATAACTAAAATGACAACAAGCATTCCATGTTTAGTGAAAATGTTTGCAGGAATATTTGTAGTGTACAAGGTGTTTTACAAGAAGATACAGATTTCAGACAAAACAAACAAAAAAAAAGTGCTAATGAATTCTAAACTGTATACATGCAAGAAACAAAAAATGTAGATATTTCAGATAAGTTACACTAATCAACACAGAGTAAATGCACTAAGTGCAATGTAATGATCTGCACCAATCAAACCAAGAACATTTGAAACTAGGAGAAACCACATCAAAAATGTCCACTGACCACCAGCCTGCACAATCAAACCTATCTGTGCCTTAAAGGGTTAAAAAGCATTAAAAAGATCATAAATCACTGTATATTTCAGAACACTTCCTCCCCAGCTCAAAAAGACATTTTATTGAAACTAAACTGCAAAAACGGTTCACTGCAAACTTCCTGATCAAATAAATGAACACAGTGACATCTGAATGCATTTCAGCACAGAATGTTTTATGAATCTGTCACAATGTAATACAGGCTTTGCAAAGAGGCTGGTGAAGGATGGTGTAGTGGCAAATATAGTGACTAAACAGAAAACAGCTAAGTATGAAAGGTCATCAACGGGGAAAGATGCTTTATGGGTCTAGATGGTGTAGTTATAGCATATACTACTAGCAGAGATTAACAACCTGGTAAATTATAAATGGACAGAGAGAAGATGGAAAGTGTCATATAAACCTAAATTATGACTGTTTTTGAAGCAAAAATACCTTTTACTGACAACAGAATCGGGCCTCAGTATATATATATGAGAAATATACTGTGAAACAATACAAGACTGAAACATAATACAAGCTCAGCTTGTCTGTTCCTCCTTGTTTCACAATCTCCTAGATCATCTTTGACTGACTTGTATAATGAGAGGTGTCGTTTCAGCCCAGCTTTAAGGGTCAGATAAGACTTAGTTTGACTTAGATTAGTTTGGTTGCAGTCAGAAGGGATAGGACTGACCTACAATATCACTCCTACTGGAGGTACAAACACATACAAATGTCTGAATAAAAAAAATGATACTTCTGAGCGATCAGTGTGTAAGTGTATAATCTCATTTGACCAGAGTCTAGGGTGGCCTACAGCTTTGGTGCAAAATATACACACACATACACACACATTAAAATACAGACACACATGGTCTCTGTCATGTCACACTACACACAGTGCCCTCCACAAACCCTCTGTCTGTCTCCCAGGGCATTACATAACCTCCATGGCTCTGTGCAAGCCTTCTGCTGCAACGAGACTAGATGACACGAGGTGAGAGACAAGAAAATAAGAGAGAGGAGAACAGATGAATTGAGATGGGATGAGAGACAAGAAGAGAAGAGACGAGACGAGACGAGACGAGAAGAGGTGAGACAAAATGAGACAAACAGAACAAAAAGAGAAAAGACACAAGGTAAGAGATGAGAACAGGCAGAAAAATACAAGCCAAGAAGAGATGAGAGATGAAAAGAGACAAGAAGAGAAGTGACAGGACGAGGAGACAAGAAGAGAAAAGAGAGAAGAAGACACAAGAAGAAGACATGAGATGAGGCAAGGAGACAAGAAGATAAAAGAGAGAAGAAGACACAAGAAGAAGGCATGAGACGAGGCGAGGAGACAGAAAGAGAAGAGACAAGGTGAGGAGATGAGACAAGAAGAGAGACAAGAAGACACAAGACCATGCGAGAAGACAAGAAGAAGACATGAGACAAGGCGAGGAGACGAGAATAGAGGAGAGGAGAACAGACGAGGTGAGAAGAGATTAGAAGAGGTGAGAAAAGACAAGATGAGAAGGAAAAAGATGAGACAACGTGCGACGAAAAGAGACAAGAAGACAACTGAGAAGAGAAGAAGTCAGTCAAGGAGATGATGAGAAGAGACAAGTAGAGACAGACAAGAGATGAGAAGAAAAGAGACAAGATGAGATGAGATGAGACAAAAATAGATGAGAATAGGTGAGAAAAGACAACAAGAAGAGAAAAGACGAGACAAGTTGAGAAGATGAAGAGACAAGAAGAGAAGAGGCAAGAGAAGACACATTCTTTGAGGAAAAAGAGAAAAAATTAGAGCAGAAGAAACAAGTAGAGACGTGAGGAGACAAACAAGATGAGGAGAGGAGAAGTGACGACAGAAGGTACAAGAAGACAGAACATGAGTGGAGATGGAATGAGAAGATATGAGACAAAGGAAAAAGACAAAACAAGAGAAAAGGGAGATAAAAGGAACCTTTTAAAAGAGTGAGAACTTATAAACACACACATTCTCTACCTTTTTAGCTACTGTCCTCAATTGCACACTCACAAAAACAACTTGTTTAAAACCCTCTGGGGTCGACAAACGCGTATACGCGTTTTGAGGCAGATTTTCCTGATAAGGCCGAAATGAGCTTGAATTACTCTGCCATTTTTGATCGTACAGATAAGAGCAATACACCATTCGAATCTGTAAAGGGTCTACTTTTTTTGTGTACACTCACAATTACAACAAAACTTTGTGGTTTTGAGAAAAAAAAGAAAACAAACTGGGTGCGCTCTTTGTCTTCTCCGTCTCCGCGAGCTGCTTTTAGAAACAGGTCACTAAAATGAAGTGTAACTCGGCGAAAACTCAACACAGAGACATGGGAGTTATCTCTATAGAAAGCTTGAAGTGTCTACTTTCAAATGAAGTAAGTCTTATCGAAAACAAACATTTTGTGATGAAGTAATCCGTATGAAACCAACACGATGTTCAGTCTGTCCTGTCTACCTCATTATTTTTAATGCGATCCCGCCCCCTCGCGTTCATATGTAAATACGCGCGTGAGCCGCGTGCTCATGGAAGCCGTAACAACAAACAAAGAAACACACTCCCATCGCGCTATACTGTTCATCTCTGCAAGCAGACGAGCTGATTACAGGCTGGATTTCCCTCAAAATAAGAGAAAGAGTTCATCCAGAAGAGAAGATCGATCTGATGAGTAAGTAATGTTTCTTTTTTGCATTAGTTAACGAGTTATTGTGACGTAAACATGAACACGTTTAGTTGGGTTTCCTCAAACGACAACCTGATGAATGTTACCATCTAAGAATGTTTAGACCATGCTTATTATTAATAATCTGTTCACAAATATATTTTAATAGCGCGCTAAACAATAATAATTCGTTTCTCAGATATAAAATATCATTTTTTATAGTACAAAGTACATCCTTATATAGTACAAACTTCATACGTGTACTCGCATTCAGTAGTGTCCTGCACTAGCCAAATATATGATAAATTATTGGTTATTGTCCAGGAGTGTATTTGATTTCTCAGCCAATTAAAATTATTGTATTTGACATTTCTGTCCCCCTCACTTCTGAAATGATTGAGAATCACGATTTTGTTTGTTTCAAATAGAGATCACAATTCTCCCACAATTCTGAACAGACAACTAAACAAAATAGCATCTAATTTACTAGAGGTTCTGACAAAATGTCAGTTGCTGCAGTCTATTTATATATTTATTTATTTATTTTAATTATTGCAAAATCTGCACCTCTTCTGTGGATAATATTATTTTCATAATGATCCTTACTCAAGCAGCAGAAGATAAGTGACAGTGTGCAAATATTACTGGCCCATTTTGTTTGTTTTTTCCCAAACTGTAATTCCAGACTACAGTGTTTGAAATTGATAGGCAATTCATTGTATTTAAATTTCTTACGGCGCGATGATGTTTTCATATTCTATATTCTACTTGTTTCACTTCTGTTTCAGTTTTTATAACCATTTCTTACTATGTGTTAGTAAGTTGTTGTTGTTGTAAAACGTGTTTGGCTCAGTGTTGATGTCTGTATTGGTTGTTTATTCAGTTTTAGTTTTATTTGAGTTATTTTAGTACTTCATACTACATGGAAATGAAATAATATATATATATTGAATTTATTTTTATATCTATGTATATGTATATGTATGTGGCTGCATATATATATAAGATGCTCCTGATATTAACATGCTCACAAATGTTTTTTTTTTTTGTATTTTATTGAATCAGATACCTGCACCACAGATGAATCCTGCTGACTTTCTTCAAACTGTTTTCCTCTGAGAGCGCTGTACCAACATCAGATGTTCAACTACACTGATATTCTATGGTAAAACAAGATCCTTGACTACTGATTGTTTTTTTTTCTTCTTGAATCCATGGAAATAAGCAGAAACACTTAAATAACACGTAAATATCAGGTATGATTTACTTGTTTCACTTGTTGAACAGAATCTGTTGCAGGAATGACTCAAAGTCTGTTCACATCTCTGTGGTTCAGTGTTCACAATAATGTGTCTTTGACCTTCATTATGTATGTTTTGATTATACTGTGTTGTAAATAAAATACAAATAATTTAAAAAACCCATTTTTTCAGTCTCCTCACATTCTCTCTTACCTGCCTCAAAGTGACAGTCACACTGATGGGCCATTAGTGGCCATAAGGGGAGGGCCCTTTGTCTCTCAGGTGAAAATCACTTAATATTCAAGGCCATTGCCACTCCCTCGCATATTGGCTTTCAATCACAAAACATGTCTTTAAAAATTTAAATCAATATATTGTTTTCTGTGAATGAGTAATCAGAATGATTTTCACATAATTGTTTAGTAAATATTCAAGCCTATAAGACTGATTACTCAAAAGTCTTATTCAGGACTATTTAGTGTGGGTTTTATGGCCTTATTTCAGCTAAAAAAATTCCCAAAACTTACTAACCACGCATAATATTTTTTTTCTACAAAATGCAAACATGTACATCCATCTTGGTCACATATTATTGTAGCACAGTTTGTGCTGAATACAAAAAAAAATACATGTTGGTCAATAGTATGTTATAAGTAGCTGAAATAAGCACAAATATCAGGGCATGTCAAAACATCTCAAGGGCCCCAAAATCACCTCAGACCCCAGAGGGTTAACTACACACTGAAGCTATCAATTATGTCATTCCGTTTCCACGGTAACCTGACATGGCCTCCTAACTAACCCCAGCCTGCTGCTGACCCCTGCCTCTCAACCAAACCCACATCATCAATTACAACACATGCATCATAATCAAACTGAATTTAATCAGAGAAGAACATTTCTGGGAGGGTTTTATCCTAGTGGATTATTTTCTGATCTACTAATGAAATGGATGCACATTTAATCCCAGGTATGACTGACCCAGAAACTGGAGGCTTCTTAACTCATTTAACTCAGTCCTTCTCTTGAGAGAAACACCAAACACCAGGCTGCTCCAGGGGGACTAGCTGTGCAATTAGCATTCTGTCCTCTTCCTTTGCAAGAAACTGTCTGCTAAATGACAACTAATAATCTAAATTAGAATGAATGCCAAATTAATTTCTCACACGCCGGTTTTGTGGACGCACGATTCCTCCACGTCCAGCAGAGATCAAAGCACAAGTTAATTGCTGTACAGAGTATGAAGATGAGAGAATTACATTAGATTACACCAAATTTGTCTTGTGATTTTGTACCAAAAAGAAAACAATCAGAGGATTAAGACAAGGGAGAAGAGCTGGAAAATGTCAAGAAAGGTACAAAGAGGTATTGAGTGCGTTTACATGAGCTTATGCTTAATGAACTGACAATGTGTAATGTCATATTAACACCTTAAACTGTTCAATTATCAAGAAGAGGTCATGAACAGTTTAAGCAAAACCTGTTGACACTCTTAAATTGTTACCTGTTACCCTGCGTGAAATCACTATCACTGGTTTGTCAGCTAATTCAATGTATTTGTGCAAGTACTATTATTTAAAAGTTGTTGGTTTTCTTATGCTTTTTAAAATAAATCTGATTTATTAGATCAAAAATACACTAATATTGTGAAATATTTTTACAATTTAAAAGAACTGTTTTCTGTGTCAATATATTGTAAAATGTAATTTATTTCTGTGATCAAAGCTGAATTTTACTTCAGTCTTCAGTGTCACATTCTCCTTCAGAAATCATTCTAATATGCTGATTTGTTGCTCAAGAAACATTTCATATTATTGTCAATATTGAAAACAGTTGTTCATTATTATTTTTTCAGGATTGTATGAATAGAAAGTTATAATAGAAATCTTACTGTCATTTCAACAACTAAATGCCTCCTTTCTGAATAAGTATTAATTAGTATTTAATTAGTACTTGGTATTAATTTCTTTCACAAAAACTTTGAATGGCAATGAATGCTTGTTATTTGATGTTAGGACCAGAGAAAATACCATAATTTCTGCACCTTTTTTTTTTTTGGACCATATAACTCACATAGAAACATTAGGCAGCACAATAAAGCTGAATCTGTATTTACTCTAGTGTTTGACACATTGTAAAATTCCTATTTATCAAATATTCCTATTTATCATATATACATTTCTAATTCCATATGGTTAAAGAATCTATGTAGTGTGAAAACAAGTTGAAATGAGTAATGTCAAATGTATTATCAGGCTAGAGGAAATATGTTTTTTATGCATGTATAACGTCAACTAATGTGATTCTTATGAAACCCATGAAGTCCATGCCCTGCATTTTCAACAACAAAATGGAGTGATTACAGCATGTCTGATGGGCTGCAGAGGATATACAGATGATTACTGATAATGGCAGTGAAAGCAGCTGTGTGGATGTGTGATACAGAGGGCTGTGGCTTTGATAAACAGCAGAGCTGTCATCATGTACTACTTTACACTGGCTTTATAAGTTCCCTATTCGATTCAAGTATGCATTAAACTCTAACAGGTTTTTACTAGGGCTGTGAATCTTTGGGTAGACAGCAAATCGGTTCGAGTCACGATTCATAGGTTTTCAATTCGATTCAAGAACGATTTTTGCAAATTCAAAACGATTAGATTCGAGATGATTCACAATTAAATTCGATTCGATTTGATTAACGATTCGATTCTGCATTCTTTAAGTGCATTCAAAGCATTATTTAAACGCTTCCCCTAAATTCTTTAAATGCTTAGTCAGGGGGCAAATTACACAGCAGCTTTTATGAAGAAGAAAAAAAGAAAAGAAAAGAAAAAAAAACCCCACTTTTGTCCATTGTTAGATGTTAGTTTAATGATGCTACGGCATGTCATGGCATATGTAAGCCAAGATTTTAAAAAAGAGCTTTAAAAGTATTATGTACTGTATAGGCTAGTCATTTCAGAAGTGACAGAAATGTCAAATGCAATAATTTTATGTATGTATGTATTTATTTTATTTATACAAGAAATTCTTTTCTTACCTCTTACTTTGAATTTTCTATAAGAAATCAAATACACTGCTGGACAATAATCAATCATTTGTAATCTAAAACATTTTCCTAATGGCAATTTTATGATTAGTTTATATACTACAAACAATTATTTCAATTTTCTGCACAGAATAAGCTATAAGAAAATATACTTTACAGTTTCTGTACTGTAATAAATGATATGTCAGTTAGCAGTGCACCATTCATAAACTTTATTCATTTATTGTGTTTATTGTCTTAACGTTTCATCAGTTCATTCTGCTTTTTATTCGGCTTAGCTGCAGCAATAGTCTTTGTCCATATTAAGGATTTCCTGGCACTCCTTAAGTTCTACAAGCGCGAGATCACTTATCTTTCAGTGCAAAAACTTCTTTATCTCATTTTCATAAAATAAAATGCTATGATATTTAACTTTTCCTCTCTATCGGCGAATGATGATTCTGAAAGAAAACGCACCCGATGTCTGTTTGCTATAGCAACGAATGCTACTTTCATGCATCTGAACAACAGATAAACCTTGCGCACTTATTTCAAGGCTGTTTTTAATGCTGTGGTTATTTTAACAGTTTCCTTCGTACATTCAGTTCAACGACATTGTTAAAACACATTTATCATTCAATGGAACTGTGCGTATGCTTTAGACACTTACATTTTTGCTCTGTCCATGCAATAAATGCACAGCTTTCGACTGCTCAGGTAATTTCGTTAGTATGACTGAGAGCCTTTGAAAAACTACAGAAAAGTAAAACTACTTTACTTTAGCAGTACTGGCCACGAGTACTAAGGAGAGATCAGACATTGACTGCTCAAAAATGTGACAGGCGGTAAATAGTGGAGCGTGTGAAGGACAGATGTGAGGGCACGAACAACACTGTTCAAGGTCTCCATTAATTCGTGCTTGTAGTAATTTAATCCAAATATATTTTGGAAGCATTAAATCGCTGTAGAAATCATGATTCATTCTATTCTTAGCATTTTAAATTGATTAATGTTCGAAATCAACGATTCACGATTCAAAAATCCATGTTTCAAGATCGATGCATATGCATCGTCAGGGTTTGTAATCAATGCATCGAGAAAATGAGTGAATTGTTACACGCCTAGTCTTTACTAAAAACAAATAAAATTACTACACTTGTTTTCAACGTTTAAGTTGATCAACTTTATGTCAACAGAACTCATAAAGATACTTTTTGCAACTTAAAATATTTAATTTAAAAATGAACTTGCAACCATGCATTTATTTAAGTTGTGGTAATGTTTCTCCTGAATTTCTTTAGAGTGTGTCTTTCTCACGTTCTCTCTCTTTCTCTCGCTACTTGAGTGTAGCATTGGCACTCAGTGCTGGCATTAGTATCTCAGTGCCAGCTGGTGTGTGTGGGTTTGATTCCCTGTGTGAAGCTTTTGTGTTAAAGGAACATCATGTGTGACATCAGCGCAGTAAAAGCACAGCCCTGATGAAACCTGTTCTGACTGCACCTGAGCCTGCGGGCGGAGGAGTCACAATCTGACCATCCCAGAGCACTGATACGGAACATGTTATGTGATTTTCTGCCATCACAAATTACGGGTTGTGGTTTCCTGGCTACAGAACCAGCGGTCATCAGCCCCACTTTGAGCAATTAAAATTGTACTGGTATTTATTTCAAGGTGTGCTAAGTAGATTTTTGTTTGATTTACTGCAAATCCAACTTGCAAAAAGTTTTTCAAACAAATCTAACAAAGGAACTTAAACAAAACTCTTTTAGTAGGAGTCAATATATTTTTATTATTATTATTATTTGTGTGTGTGTGTGTGTGTATACTTAACAAGAATACTCTACACATGCTGCTAACAAAAGTTGTTTTTTTAACCTCACTTAGAAACTCAAGTATTTGTTTAAAATTGAGTCATCTGAACAAACAATTTTATGTTAAACAATTTTGTTTTGCAAGTTCCCAGCATCCATTGCAGCTTGAAATAATTATTTTGTAGCTATTATTAAAAAAAAAATTGAATTTTATTTTTGTTAGATGAACTTTATGCAAGTTTTTTTACAGTAAAACAAGAAAAAAACAACTTAGTGCACCTCGAAATAAAAACTAAAGTAATTCAGAGAATTTCTTAAAAAAAAAAGTGAAAATTACGAGATATATAAGAATTTCAAGATATCAGTGCAGAATTGCATGATATAAACAGAATCAGAATCAGAATCAGAAAGAGCTTTATTGCCAAGTATGTTTGCACATACAAGGAATTTGTTTTAGTGTCACAGCTTCCAGTACACAGAGACAACAACACACAGATAATAAAAAATAAAAAGTGAACAAAAATACACACACACACACACACACACAAATATAAAACATATAAAAAAAACATATAAAAGTATAAATACATAAATACATGAAGTAATTCTGAGAATTTCTGAGAAAAAAGTCAAAATTTACAAAATGAGTGTTTCAATGCAAACTCAGCCCATACATGCCCAAAAACACCTTATACAAACCAGTTTCAAATGTTTTAATGAAAGTATAATCCAATGCAATTAACAAATCATATAATACAATTAATCATGAAGTGTTTGTATAATGTAAGTTATTTTATAAATTTGCAGGGCTTGTTTTGTGGAGAGCTTGGTAAATCAAGCCAATACGAGACTATTAAATACAACTCTTCCTTTTTATTATGCAAATGTGTCATTAAAAACGTTCACAAATGTATAAAACTGGTCTGAGATGAGGAAAAACCATATAGACCCTGGTTCATGGGTTCACAGAGTGGCAAACCATTGAAATTTAATTAGAAACAAATGATTCACAAAGGTTTTGAAGCTAGTTTTGAGTTGATTTAACAAGTTGACTGCAATAGGTTGGCTAATTTTTAATTTAGGTCAATTTTTTAACAAGGTTTCTAAAATACCAACAGCTATCAATGAAGAAGCATGATGTTTTTGTTTAGATGTTTTGCCAAAAAAACAAAAACGCATGCTGAAATAACGCACAAATTCTAGTCAATCAGAACTGAGTATGGTATACTCTTATTTAAAGAAGTCTGATGCATTTCCCAAAAGAAATTCATCATTTCAATTGGTTGATATCTATTAAAACACTTCGGAGCTCACAAAAATTAAGCAAAGACTTGCAACACTGAACAATCCTGGGGCTAAATTTCCATAAAATTAGCATTAGGCAGATAATCAGACAGGTAGCGTTTCATCCCCAAGGAGCCGAAATGCTAGCGTGATCATGGCATAATGTTATGCATAGTGAGATGGGTGCAGATCCGTCATTTACATGAGACCAGAAACTTGTCATTAAAGTAAAGTGAGGTATAAAATCTGTCATTAGACCCTAATTATCCCATCCTACAGTTAGTACAGCTGTCATCCATGTGCAGTTAAATGTATTCTGTCGGTTCAGGGAATTACTGCATATATTATTCAGCCACAGCCAACATCATACCACATTATCACCCCAATCAAGAGCACATTTATCAGTGGGAGGCTGAACACAATATATATGCCACCGCACTTTCACGCAGTCACACACACACACACCGTTAATCACATGTATGGACATATGCATGTAGATGATTTCAGCGCTTCTGAGAGAGTGTGATACATGAGAGGGACTCACTGTAGGGCAGCCGCTGTCATGCTGGTCCTCCAGGAACCCAATTCTGCAGAGCGCCTTATCGTTCTTCAGCCAGTACTCCGACGAATCCAGAACACTGTTACTGCACAAAACCTGACACAAACACAGACTACTTTCAGACTGAGGCAAAGCATTAAAAAAAATACATTTTTGAACTCACAGACCCTATTTACATCTGTATCGGGTGAAACGCTCATATGTGGTCAGCCAAGACACTTTGTAAGGCACTGTATGCAATTTTTTTATATTGCGCATAAATTGTGTGAAGCTCCCAAGTGTGACTGGATTTTATCCAGAAACGTCCCTGTTTTCATGCCATTTCATACCAGATTTACTAACAGCCTGTGCCAGCGCAAACCGTCTTTTGCCGTTAAAATAGTACTGTCAGGATTTACTAAAGTGAAGAATTAGCACTGAAAAGCAGTGTAAGTTATTTTAGCGCCTGACCTTATTAAAATGCATTTGTAGGAGTTTCCCTTTCATATGCAAAATTTATGGGAGGAGAGTATTAAAATGAATCATGCAACGCAGTTTGCACGCCATTTGGACGCCATTATTTAACGTCCAAAAAAAGCATGTCTTAAAGCAGGCGGTAATTTGCGCTGCTCTTGTTAGTTTGCACTGGTGATTATGGAAATGATCTGTCTGAGTCTGTGTTCTTTAATGTGCGCATTGTCAGTAAATCACACGCAGAATTTTCCCCTCCCATCGGCGCTTGTATGGAATTGCGCTCTAATGCCAGTTTGCCCTGTTTAGTAAATCTGGCCCATAATATTTTGTTTATTTCAAACAAGTTCATCTAGCTGTATAAAACTATGGCGTACTAGTGTCATTTAAATGTAAAATGAAGTCTTAAACATCTGGAATCTATTAAAAACGTCAAAAAAAGTAATTAATTTAATTATTTATTAATTAATAAGAAATCATTTTTAATGTAAAATTGTTTATTCAATGTGTTTAAAGATGGAAAATTATTTAATCACTTTTCAAACTGATAAATATTCTAGACATTTAATATGTTTAAAATGTTAGTTAAATGTAATAAAATAATAACTTTAATAACATAATTTTAGATGCAGTTTTAAAAATTAAAATCCATTTTGTCAGTTGTGTTTAGGGATTGGTGATACCAGACTTTTTAAATTTGATACGATACAGATACAAAAAAAAAAAAAAAAAAAAATTAATAAAAAATTTCTAAATTACTGATGCCAATACCATTTCTTAAATGGGTATTTGATTTTTCAAAATAATATTAATTCTTAGAAAAAAATAATAATTATGCTAAAAATCCGATCACATCCACATGACATACTGGCCATTAATAACAAAATTTATTACAATAGCAAATATAAGCAAATTAAAAAATGTTCGTACCAACAGGTGCAAAAATAATAATAAATCAACTGAACATAATCATGAATAAAATAAAATACCAAATATACAACATGCACATTTTCAATTTCTTAAATTTTTCTTAATCTTCTCCACTTTATTATCACTCTACTATTCAGGCTTCCAGACAGCAATGTTCTTCTATGTATCTGTGCATTTAAATGTTTCAGCTGTGCATTTCAATTACATTATTAAGATTTTTCTATTTTCAGTGACTGAATGATTAATTTCTTCATTTTATTTTAAACAGCACTCCCAGTCCTCCATTTAAATCCTTTGGCACAATGCTAATGTGTTAGTTTGAGTAAGCAGCCCTTCGCCGTTGGGACTCTGGGACTCTTCAGGACACATTAGTGTTTACACTACAAACGTGAAGTGGCCACGTGTATCACACATAATCACATCTGAATGTGCTTTGACTTTCTGAAAATCATTGCATCTGTATTTAACACTTATTACTGATCAGTTCGCACAAGATAAATGATAATACTAGGATTACTATGAAGCCAGACTGTCCAAATTACCCAAAAATTGTACTAAACTACATTTAATAACCAGTACAGAACACAGTGCATATGAGCTGAATTGCTGCAGTATATGATCACAAATTTAATTTCTTTTCAATCTCTCACTCTTAAATTATAATTCCTCAATCAAATATTCAGCATACTAACTTACCAGGCCAAGCAAGCTTTGACCTCGCCATGTCTGTGGTGATTGTTAATTTATTATCATCATTTACATATAAATATTTAACACATACTTCTGGCAATCATGCTGTCACTGGTGTGTAACATACCAACTTCACAGCCAAGTAACCATGTCAGTAATGGACTATTATAGATTATTAATGCAAAGTTGAGTGTGTGGCCTATCAGTGAACCGTGCTGAACGTGTAATATTTCATAACGTGAGCGTATAAGCGTAGGTCATGTGCTCAACTTATGCTTATTTCATTCAAGCACGAACAGATGCAAGCTGAAAATATTTGCTAAAAATCTAAAGCTCTAATTGAATTAGCACTACTACTGGTACATGAGACATCTCTAAAACAAACACAACCCTTCTCTGTTAGCGCGTAACCTTCAGTTTGATTCATTATCAGTGTGGCTATGTAAGCATTGATTATCTCAGTGTGTATTTAAGCAGTAAACACATCCGTGAGTGTGTGTGCGCGCACACGTGTTTACTTTGTTTAATTAGAGTTTGTGGGTGTTTGTGTGTTTTTATGTGTGCGCACATGTGTGTATTTTCTCTGCCCTTGCTGTGTGTGCCATCTGTACCGACTGTTTTCCTGGCACAGTCCACCATATGACAGGGTCGCTGGGACAGTTGCGTCACGGTTCACCATGGTTAAACTACTGACAGAGCTAATATGCCATTACAGGAATGGGTAACCTTCGGCAGATGGGTAATCACTAGCACGCGAGGGATAAGCGCGCGAGAGATGAATATGTATTTATTTTATTTGGTAGTTCCATTTAGAAATGAAGTTAATCGCATCTGCCTGCCGAATGAAATGACCTCTCACAGTAATCCTTCCTTGTAGTTACGCAGCCTGTTTTATTTAGATATGAACTGTATGGAAATAAAGCTAAATGTATTGTTTAAAACAACAATGATAATTATTTTTATGGAAATTATTAAATGTATAATAATTAAACAATATAAAGGAACAATATAAAAGAATATAAAGTGATTATTATACAATTCTTCTTCTTCTTATTATAATACTTGTTATTAATGACTTTATTAAATATAATAATAATAATAATAATAATTAGTAGTGACAGTAATTTTCTATAAAATAACACATTTTATTAAATATAATCATTAAAATATTACTATATTGCATAATAATAATAATAATAATAAATATTATTATTACAAAATAATTACTATTATTAAATATACATTATGCAATATTATGCAAATCTATCTATCTATCTATCTATCTATCTATCTATCTATCTATCTATCTATCTATCTATCCATTTATTTTAATCATTATTGTATTTATTTATAAATGTGATTTTGTTACTGTTATTACAAATATACGTAATAACAACAATAATAAATATTATTTTAATAATAATTTATGTTATCATTTATATTATTTAAATTATTATAAAGGTAAATGTATAATATTATTATTTAATAACTGCTAATATTAATTAATAATGCATATTATTGTTTATATTATTTATTTATTTTTTAAATATCTAATAATTTGTCTGTCTGTCTATTTATTGATTTATATCCAAAAGCAGAAATAAAACAAATTAAACCATTAAAATCACTTCTACATATCATCTGCTGGACACTTAAAAGTAAAAATAAGCTGTATTAGTATCAGTAAAAAAAATATCATTGCATCTAGATGTTGAAAAAAAAAATCAGGAAAACAGAAAAAAGTCACTTGATATCACTCAGTTTGTGGACTCCTGGGCTATTCCCATCAATAATGACCCATCCACCTTAATCTCACAACAGCTCCTATGAGAGCTACAAAACTGATTAGTACAGTGTCACGCTATTGTAACTTCCTCTTCCCCTGATCCCGCATCTGCTCCCACAGGGGCCGCTTTCCTTTAACACCAATCCACTAATAAAGCGCTTGGCTGAATGAGACAAAAGTTAAAAGAGCTAGAAGACAAGGGAGATACTGGACTAATCACGCTGCTTGTTCTGTCACACTCCCAGTTTCCCTCTGTCTTTTCTCTCACTCGCACTGGCATAGCATCAGCTAATGTAACCTGACATTTAGTGCAGCTGCCTACAGAGTAAAAAGTGCTGATGGCAAAAAGCCACAGTCTCTGTTCCCTGGACAGGTGGGAGAGTCAGCCAATCAGTAAGGCTTCATGTTAATCACACTGTGATTGGAGCATGAGATTCTCGCTCGTGCTCAACCACAAGAGCTCACATGGTGAACACGATGCCTTGGGCCAGAAACCTGCTGCACACTAACTAGATGACTTTGGTGTAGCTGGAAGTGTTTGTGCTCATGTACTTGCATGTTTCGGGTTTTAACACACATACCTTCCTGCAGGCGGATACAGAGGACCCAAGGGTGCTCTCAGATTTGACTTCCTGTGTGTCCGTGGATTCAGACCCCTCAAACATGGCAGATGATTGGAAATTACTGTGGAAAAAGAGAAAGACAACAACTGAATCCACCAGCAGTTCAACAGAGTGCATTAGTGTCCACTTGTTCAGATGGATTGATTCCAGAAGCATTTATTTTTTCCATCAGGATTTAAAAAAAAAGTTTTTGTTAAAGCATTATAAGCCATGAACCAAGCCAACCAGCTATATCGCCAGGTGAATCGCAACATTACATCTCTTATTTGAAGTAAAAAAGTACTTGAAAATTGGACAAAGGTACAAGACTTAATGGGTTTAATGAGGGAAAGAACTATAATCCCATGAAGCAAATGACAATCAAAGATTAAGAAAACTAAAATTATTCTTTTGAAACTGATGATTGTATCTACAGAAACAATATATTTTAAGTTTTTTGAAAAATATGCATATATACACAAATTTAATTCTTTTATTTTAAAATATGGTGACTTTTTAACTGGTGTAGAATCATGGGTAATGCAGTTTTTCACCACAATTTCGGCTTTTAAAGCAACATTTCACCCAAAAATGAAAATTATTATCATTTTCTCACCCTCATGTTGCTTCAAACCTGTTTGAATTTCTTTCTTCTGCTAAGCACAAAAAAAGATATTTTGATGATTGTTGGTAACCAAACAGTTGACGGTAGCCATTGACTTCCATGGCATTTTTTTCCATACTATGTAAATCAATGACTGTCAACTGTTTGGTTACCAACATTCATCAAAATATCTTCTGTTGTGTTCAGCAGAAGAAAGAAACTCATACAGGTTTGGAATGACATGGGCAAAGTGTGAGTAAACAATGACAGATTTGTAATTTTTGGGTGGCCTATTCCTTTAATCAATTATTTAAAAGAGTTGAAATAGTGTTAAATGGATGGCTTGAACAAAAGCATTTACCATTGATTACCAACTTCAGAACTCACAGCAGGTCTGTCGTTAAAAATCAAATTCCCTACAGACAAAAGAATGTTTTTACTTCCAAAACCTGACTGTTGCATTTTATAACAAACTGTCTTATTCGGTTCTTACTGAAAAAAAAAAAACAGTAGGTCTGAAGAAATGCTAGAATGGGTTAGAAACTTTTAGAAGTTGGAAGTCTGGATGTGTGAATAAAATGAAGCAAATGACATTTGTAGATAAAGACACAGTGAAAAGAGACAGTGAAAGTAAGGGAAAGAAAATAATATGGAGTGTTTAATTAAATTTGTCAAGATTAATTGACTGTTGGGGATACATTACAGTTTTTCTCGATTGCTAACATACAATTCACGAAACAATTCACCATTTTCTCACAACTATAAACACAATCCCAAAACTACACACCCAATTGCGCAAACTTCAAACTTCCATGTCAAAGTCAAATATTTTAGTCAAAAACACATTCTCTTTTGTCAGAATCTAGTCTTTGGCCTCAGATGACACATAAAGCTGTCAAATACACAGACTATTTTCCTGACTAGAGAACACTAGTGAGATCAATTCAAAACACTCTTACAAAAACCTCCTTTTGGGAAATAGGAATCCTTTTGCTAGTCAATGTCTGTTACAGTATACGGCATAAATCGAGGGGTGCAGATACAGTAAAATTCATCAATAAACATTAAGAAACGTTTACTTTCATTACACTACTGTAAAGTTATCTTACAGTAGATGAAAAGCACTAGAAGAGAAAAGTACAAAAACCAAACAACTGAATATACAGTAAACACGTTGGAATATACTGTTAGTTACTGTACAGCAATAAACAAACAAACAAACAAACAAATACTGCATCCTCTGCCAGCTGGATTACAGTATTGGTAATATCCTTATATGTTATACTGTACTATAGCAGTTTCTTTGTCTTTTGACAAAAGACTTTCTCTGCCTCCGCTAGACAGTCAACTCTCAGTTCTGCACAAATACATGTAAGAAGTACTTGGCTACAAATCAATTCAACAGTTATGAGTTTGAGGGTGTGTGCTACAGTATTTACAGTACAAGTTCTCTCATCTGAAGTTCTGCTGCTATGTACTGTAATTGTAATGTGTAAGTAGTGTAAAAACCCTGTAGATGATCCTGCAGGCAGCTTTCCTTATGATGATTCCATGAAGAAGAACTTGCAGAGGCAATATAGTGTATTTCATCAGCAACAAATGACCTTTGACCTAGTCCCCTTCATTTTTCTTTTCTCCTCCTATTCCTCTTTGTATCCCACTAGCAGGATTCATTTTTCAAAGCTCGTAATCAGCTGTGCTCTTGTTCATATCATCCTGAGATTCTGACCTGTGTGTCATCAGTTTTGCGACTGAATGTTCACACATGGATAACTGTGTGCTATTTGTGTTCATTTTGTGATTCTGGAGGTAGTTATATTGTGTTTGTGTTTTCTAAACGAGAACATGGTTAAACCTGTGCAAAATGATGCCGTTCTTGTGTAGAGTTTTGCAGAAAACACTGAGCAAATTGGAACGTGTGTGAAAGCAGGTGAAATGTGTTAAAAGTTTTGAGAAACGTGTCTTTGTTTCAAGAACTGTATGAATGGTTTGGAAAATTGTGCCAAATGAATCAGTTATAGTGTGTTAGCAATCGAGAAAAACTGTAAGTAAGGATGAAACACCACCGCCAATCCTCTGAGGTGACAGAAGAATAATATTATGCAGATCATACAGTGTGCAGTGATGTTCTTCCGCTCCAGAGCATTTCTATCTGAGCTCCATATTCTCCCTGAACACAGACAAATGAACCTTTTGTTTACATTATAAATGACCCCGCATTTTGTTCACAAATTCTCCCTGCAGAATGTACGTGCTCTCCGTTTTTATGGCAGCAGCGGTTGGTCCCTGGTCAGCGTTAATTGTGGGATCACAACCGAATTGCATGTGAAAGGGATAGTTTACTCAGAAATATAGATTCTGTCATCATTCACTCACTCTCATGCTGTTCCAAATGCATGCATTTTATTTTCTCTCAATTGTGAAACACTAAATGAGATTTTGGCCTTTTAAATGGACAGTGATTAATACTGTTGACTTCACAAAGAGCAAAAAGCTCTATAAAAGGACCATTAAATGATCTGATCCTTAAATTAAATGTGATCAATCAAAGCAAATGTTAAAAAAACAACCACAAATGACATTTAGGAGTCACTGAATTTAAGACTTGGAATGCTGTTTCACTACATAAAAGCATCTAAAATTTTTAGTAGATACTTTTACTGTGTTTTCCGTCATTTAGGGGCTTGCAGTATAAATCATCATCCACTTTCTTGGAAACTTTCTTCCTAAGATTTCTTCAGACAAAATAAAATAGGGGGTCAAAATGACATGACAGTAAATGATGACCTGTTGTCAGTGTGAACTCAAAACTGAGCTACTCTTTATTATCTATAATAAAAGACTTCAAAAGTACATCTAGTGCCTTCTGTACTGCATTGTCCAAACCACCTACAATTAGTCGGTGGTTTATCTAAATGATCCCTGATTTTCAGGCAGCGTTTAGACTTGTTCTTGCATTCAAAAATGTTTTGAGTGCAACAGAATGGAAGAGAGCACAGACGAGACATGTTTTTCAATGCCTGGACTACTTTTAACTGATTTAAAACACAAAACTCATGGCAGAATGCTGAAAAACAGCTTGAGACGTGACGCATGTGACATGACGTCTGTCTGAATGTGTAACATTTCAGAGAGGGCTACATACCGTTCAAACTGTCTAACAGCTGAAACACAGCATGCTGTGAGCAAGCTAAAATGTCAAAATAAGAAAATAAAATCGAAAAGAGTTACTACTACTGTTTTTTCTCTCACTAATCCGATTGTGTACTCCAGCCACCCCTGAGAAAGGACTGGTTCTGCTGGGCTTTCCTCAAGGTCATGAAGGTCAGATAGCAAATGACATAAGCTTTCCATCTAGGAAGGCAAACACTTGAGCATCAGAAGGCTTAACTGGAGGTGCTGTCTTGGGATGTCAGCCTATATTCACCTAAAATGTTTATGAATATCTTTCGGCCTCAATCGAGGATTACCTGAGAGGCTTGAGGGATCTTTTAGCATTAAACGCTCAAAGAAACACTCAAAATAGCTGCAACTATGAGCAACTGTGTTGCTGTAATGTGTGGTCCAGTTGATGAAAATGAGAAAAACGTACTTCAAATCCCTTCCATCAACACTTCGGCCGATCGAGAGCCAGGGCTGCCATGTTAATGACAAAACACAGTTCTTTCGTAGTTATTCTTAGTTAATTTTGAGCTTTGCTCAGTCAGCTCGTCAATATGATCAATAATTGTTTGTTTCTGGCTATGTGACTCAAACATTGCGTCCAACTTGAACGACAAGCAATTTGTCTGTCAACACCAGACGAAGCTACAAGATGTGACAAAATCAATCACAAATCACAGTAAATCAGAAGAGCATGTGGCCGGAGCATTCAAACTCAAATTATAATATTTAATATTGTACAAAACAAACAAGCACCTTAGATAGTCATTGAGCTGTTACAGAAATAGAAACCACAAGACAAAAACTATGTCATATCATCCATACTTTTTGCCATTGCTGATTTTCTCACCATCACTATGAAATAGCTTGCAGCAGGATTATATGTAAAACAAATGAAGCATCTTGTGAGTTATATTGATGAGTTCCAGGAATATTCAGAGAAGCGGAAGTGAATTTCTCTGAAGCATTGTATGAAGGGTCAGCTTGAGTTCTGTAGCCAGTTGGTCACAGTTCCTTTAGTCTAATGGTGAGTCTGCATTTTCTCCTTTAGGCGCCGTTCAAACAGAATTGCATTTTTGCTTTGCTTTTGCACTGCTTTGCCATTGTCAACATGTGCTGGATAGACGCCTTTAACCATCGCACTCACATTGCAAGCTTTAAAAACACAATTTTGAGACCTCACTTTTTTTTTTCATTTTTGTCTCCTGTTTTAAATGCAAAAATGCATTTTTAAATGCAAAAACTAGTTTTTAAACACAAACACGCATTCTGTGTGAAGTTTGCCTTGGTATTGATGTCTTGAATTAAACAACAGGGTCTCTGCACTAAATGAGTTAAATATGAATTAAGGAAAGATCCCCTCAAATGACATCCTTTCCCATTGCTCAAGACGAAGTCACAATTTTAGCTATGTTTACTGTAAAATCATAACTATTTGTAGCATTTGCAAGACAGCAGACACTCATTTGTGCAGCTCGTGTCAGATTGAACTCTTTCTCCTTCTAATGCTATGGGTTATGACACAAACCCATAAATGCCATTTGACAGCTATCAAATGCACCACTCTTGCGACTGCATTGCAGCTGAATGAAAACAGATGTTAAAAATCCTCAATTTATCCCTTGAGGACACGAGCACAGCTGCCTGATGTGTTTGGATGTGTCGTGGGCCAGGGAAGCGCCAGTCTTTATGGAAATCGTGTCGATGGTTACGTGAAGGGTCGTCATTATTTATCAACAAAAAAGCTGGAAACATTTTATAGCCGGAGGACAGTAACAGTGCGTAACGTGAAACACGATTAAATATAGAGTACATGCGTGAAAAGAGCATTCAATTTTCTCAGGCTGTCAGTCAGAGCTTTGGGAAGTGAATGCAAATGCTGTTTTAAACACTGTTTATGCCATCAGTGAACTCAATTTCAATGAGAGCTGGTCACTTCCACTTTGGCGACAGGATGTGGACACATGACGAGGCTGAGAAAAGTGTAACTTTATCCAAATGCACTTGATACGAATGTATACTTCCGGATCTCACGCGACCATGTGCGTTTACGTGGTTTAATTTTACTGTGAAATTGCTTAAAAATTAAGTTGTTTTTCACCCATTAATGATTGACATTTGGAAAAACAAATTTAAAACCATAATACATTAATTAAAATATGAGTTGAAGTAATGTCACTCCTTCGTTTGCTGACTTCTGCTATAGACACTAAGCCCTCGATTTTGATAAGCATCTGTTAAATGAACAATAAATGTAATTGCCCACATTTCTGCAACCATAAAAAACGAGCCTCTAAACAAACCTGAACATCCAAAATGACTGACAGGCAGTAAACCTTTCTGATTGGCTATAGAAGGGCGGGCCGTTCAACTGATTCTTTTATTCTGTTTACAGAGCCTAGAACTGTCACAGAGACAGGACAATTATATTTTAGTTATATCTGTCGGTTTGAATACACAATTTAGGCTACATGTGGTATTAAAATGCTTACAGCACAGTTTTCAAGTTCGGTCATTTTACTACTGTAACTACACTTAAATCTAAACAAATGTAAACGATGGGACGTACTTGCACACCAAAGCAATATATTACAGTCAAGTTGTTAATGAACGTTTCCGAGATTTGTTGCGTGACAGAACGTGCCGCACGAGCCATAACCAGACAGTTTCTTTCTCTCTGGCACCTGTTCCCTCAAACCGGGGAACGTTTCATCTTTAATTTAATCTGTTTAATTACGTTTAAGATTGTAATGACACATCGCTTTAAATAATTCATTCCGCTGTCACGGTTAGTTTTAAAATGACCCTGTTGACCGTTTAGGTCAGAGACTGAGGTGAAAGGAGAACCGCTGCTTTACACGCTTCCCACAGCTCAAAATCCTTTAAGACTGACAACCGAGCCCAGATATCTGTCACGGTAGTCTTACGTGGTAATCGCTGTCTTTCATCAAATATTTGAGTAAAAGGAAAAGAGATAAAAATCAAAAAGGAACGAGTTTCCCCACAGCCAACGCGCGAACAGATGCGCAGTACCTGAGCTTGCACTGCGCGACGTCACCTGAGATAAATAGCTTGTTTTATCTACAAAGACACCTTATCTTGAGCTATTTTCTCCACACAGTCGTTGAGAGACACGAGCATTAGTTCTACTACACTACCTTTAACATTTATTCTGGAGGAGTGAGCAAACAGCTGAATAAACAGCGTGGCGCTCAATGCATTTGAATCTAAACAAACAGTCTGTAAGTAAACATTCTAATGTTAGCAAATCAAACAAATTCAAACTCACGCCACATCTTGCAGCTTATGCACTTTTTCACGTCTTGCACATGCCCCATGGAGCGTGGGCACACCAGCCCATGCACAATTATTGTTTACTGATTTAAGTCTTTTTCGTGTCGCTTAAGTACATGTGAATTTGATTTTAATGCCTCAAAACGTTAAACTATGTTGCTAAGCAAATTCGAGGATATAAGACTCGGTTTATATTAAACACAGTGTTACGTGCTACACGATTTATGATGAGAAGGTTCAAATGCGCACACTTACCCCAATATTTTCAGAAGGCACTGGGTTTCTGCCACTCCTCCAAGAAAAAAAAAAAAAAACGAGCTCTAAATAGCCTTATGTTCCTATATTATCCTGCGTGCCAAGAAGCCAAAGCGCCGTGGCGCGTGCCGGTCCCCCTGTCCCGAGCGCGAGCACATCACAGTCTGTCGGTGCAGCGGAGGAATTTCCAGCTGAAGTCAATAAACGGGAGCTGCGCACTGACTGTAGTGAATGCCAGATAAGGCTATGGACCGGTCAGGCATTATCAAAACAGCGGGGGAACTCTACGTCACCGCGGTTTCATTTGATAAACAGAGCGCGGTAACTCGACTGTGCGCATAAAAAGACCAATGGTGAAAGGTAAATGAAGACAAATAGGCATAACGACAGCTCATGAAATGTAGTGTGTTCTACGGAATATGGAACGTCATGTGCAGACCGACATCAGCACATATAGAAAAATTGTCTGGATAATGTATCTATAATATGTGTTTATAACGTATTCTTTAAAGGGATAGTTCACTTTGAAATTAAAATTTGGTATCTATCAACTTACCCCAAGGGCATCCAAGATGTAGGTGTCTTTTTTTCTTCAGTAGATCCAATTTTGATATTTTTAGGTCAAACCGTTCTAGTCTGTCAGTCATATAATGGCAGGTATAGGTCACTTGCTCTATAAGAGGGAAAAAGAATATGCACAGAGAAATCCAAATACAATTCCCCATCGTAACTACACATTGATGGCCTAAGACAAGAAACGAGCGGTTTGTGTGAGAAAACGAACAGTATTTATATCGTTTTTTACCTCTTGTACACAACCATGTCCAAGTGATCTGAGTGCGCGCACGCATCCGGTGTGTGACGTGTGTGCGCACGCTCTTAGTCTTAGTCTGCGCAAGAGATCACTTCCGGCGCTTTCCGGCGCTTGCGCAGACTAAGCCAGAGCGCGCGCACTCAGGATAAACACGTCACACACCGGATGCGTGCGCACACTCAGATCACTTGGACATGGTTGTGTACAAGAGGTAAAAAACGATATAAATACTGTTCGTTTTCTCACACAAACCGCTCGTTTCTTGTCTTAGGCCATCAATGTGTAGTTACGATGGGGAATTGTATTTGGATTTCTCTGTGCATGTTCTTTTTCCCTCTTATAGTTACAGTGACCTATACCTGCCATTATATGACTGACAGACTAGAACGGTTTGACCTAAAAATATCAAAATTGGATCTACTGAAGAAAAAAAGACACCTACATCTTGGATGCCCTTGGGGTAAGCTGATAGATACCAAATTTTTATTTCAAAGTGAACTATCCCTTTAACTTTTGTCCAAACGTAAAGTAGAATTTTTAAGTTTAAACAGTTTTGGCCACATATAGCCTGTGTCAAAATGTAGCCGCTATCTTGCATTGTAAATGGTCACCATTTCTTCTTTTCACCAACGGAATCACATTTTCCTTCACTAATTCATTTTAAATGATCCTGCAAATGAATTTTTAGAAAAGTACAAAGATTTTATACTGAACAAACTTGTGAAGTAAGATTTTTCAATATTTTTTGAAAAAAAGTCACATATGCTCACCAAGGCTGCATTTATTTGAAGCAAAATATAGTAAAATTAGAAAAATCATTACAGGTGTGACATTTAAAATAATTGATTTCTATTAAAAAAAAAAAAAAAAAAAAAAAGTAATTTATTCCTGCTATCAAAGCTGAATTTTCAGCATCATTACTCCAGTCTTCAAGAGTCACATCCTTCAGAAATCATTCTTATATGCACATTTGCTGCTTAATTATCACTGGTGCTCAATTATTAATAATGATTCTTAATATTATCAATGTAGAAACAGTTTTGCTGCTTAATATGTTTCTGAAAACCATGTACTTTTTTAATGATTCTTTGATGAATATTAAATTTAAAACAATCAGTTTCCACAAAAAATATTAAGCAGCACAACTGTTAAACACTGATAATAACAACAAATGTTTTTTTAGCAGACATCATTAGAATCAAGGAAGCATTAGAATCATTTTTGAAGGATGTGCATGTTTTACTGTATTTTTGATCAAATAAACGCAGCCTTGGTGAGCATTAAAGACTTCCTTAAAAATAAATAAATAAATAAAATTATCCCAATTAACTTCTGACTGGTAGTGTATAGTTGTTAAATTAATATGAGGTCGTAATAGCTACATGTATAAAAATAATTACAGAAGAATCTGAGAAGTTTTGTTCTCATTTCTACATAAACAAGTGTTTTGATGCTCTGTGCTGTTATTTAACTGATTGATCAGGAAGAATGCAAGAGAAAGTATAAAATTTCTGTAAGCAGCTTTTAGTGCATAACAGTTGACAAGACTGACAAAACCCAGCAGTGTTTCTGTCATTTTCCCCAGAGATACTGCATCCTCAGTAAGTATAACTAGTATGATTAAACCCCAGTAACCATCAGCACCCTCTCAAGTACATTTTCACACCCTACAATGCAAAAAATCCTCTTTCCACCTCCAATTCCCAAGTCAACATTAAAGGAATAGTTCACCCAAAAATGACAGTTTGCTGACAATGTACAGTACTCACCCTCTGGCCATCCAAGATGAGTTTGTCTCTTCATCAGAACAGATTTGGAGAAATGTAGCATTACACCACTTGCTCACCAATAGGAGTGAATGGGTGCCATCAGAATGAGAGTCCAAACAGCTGATAAAAACATCACAATAATCCACAAGTAATCCTTGTGCTAAGCTAAGTGTTTGTAAAACACAAATCCATCAAGACATTTTTAATTTCAAATCATTGCTTCCAGCTAAAATACGAGTCCTCTATTCATAATATTGCCTTATCCAGTGGAAAAACTCGTCCTGTCTAAATCAGGAGAGAAATATGCACAGATCAAGCACCATTTATATGCGAAAGCAGTTCAAAATGGCTCTAAACTAATATGTAGGTGGATTTTGATGTGAGAGAACAACAGGGGATGGAGTTTTTCAGAAGGAAGCATTATTATGGATTATGGACCTATATTTTAGCGACAGTTTAAAGTTAAATGGCCTTATAAATGGATTTGTTTCTCACAAACTCAGAGATTGCCACTTCACAAGACATTATTTATGGATATACTTGTGGATTATTGTGATGTTTTTATGTATCAGCTGTTTGGACTCTCATTCTGATGGCACCCAGAGGTTCCAATGGTGAGCAAATGATGTAACGCTAAATCTGTTCCCAGGAAAAAAACAACTCATCTACATCTTGGATGGCCAGAGGGTGAGTAAATATTCAGAAAATGTTTTATTTTTGGGTGAACTATTTCTTTAAGGCACTCTGCAATAAAAGCTGCCCAAAATGTGTCTCTTTAGGGACTTGCTCTTATGACATTGTTGTTTAAAGTTTTATTCTATAACATAAATTATACAGAAGGCATACAAGCAGCAGATGTTTAATCATAGCCTCTACTGGCATATTCTGATCACATCTGGTTCGATTTACTGCTTCTTTAATGACTGATACAGTAAGTGTGTTATTGGCCAAACACTGATACAGCAGTGACATGCATCAGGCAGTGTGACTCTGACATCTCTCTCTCATCCGTCTGTTTAACATGCATTATCTTGAACTGTCTCTGCTGGGCTTGTGATGGCGACTGACAGCTGTCACTGTGACTTTGATAATAGCAGAGAGAGCTGGCCTGAGGGTTACAACATGGACACACAATCCTGCTCATCCTGTCTACATATTCTTTATCAGTTTTTCTTTCATTAAGTAGTTATTTCAGTAGCTATGCACCGATACGATACTCAGCATTATATCAGTCTGATACAGACATATGTCATATTGGATATCAGTAGGACAGGGCCGATCCAAGTCCAATACTCTGCATCATGGTTGTTACTATTAAGCTTAAGCTCAACTAGCTCTATATTCCAGGTCCTCTCAAGACATTTGATTGCTTTATTTGAGGAACAGACAGTTTATTAATTTGTTAAATTTACATTAACAGAAGCTCTTCGCTTCTCTAGCGAAGTCACTTCACATCAGTTTGCACTCAAAGCTTTACATTATGACGTGATATTCACCTGTGACTCAAAAAAGTGATGTTGCTTTAAAGCACATCCTCATGCTCATGAAAGCTTTTGTGTCACTCTGCACTGGAACCTTTCTGTTTTTCACAATCATATCATGATAACGTCTGGCCTAGGCATTTTTTCTGTCATCCTGTTAAAGAATCTGTGACATACATTTCAGTGTAACACTGTTTATATTGTGCACACTACCAGTCAAAAATTTTTGAACAGTAAGATTTTTAATGTTTTTTAAAGAAGTCTCTTCTGCTCACCAAGCCTGCATTTATTTGATCCAAAGTACAGCAAAAAACAAGTTGAAATAAAAAGCTGAAATATTTTTACTATTTAAAATAACTGTTTACTATTTGAATATATTTCAAAATGTAATTTATTCCTGAGGTCAAAGCTACATTTTCAGCATCATTACTCCAGTCTTCAGTGTCACATGATCCTTCAGAAATCATTCTAATATGCTGATTTGCTGTTCAAGAAACATTTTTTATTATTATTATTAATATCAATATTTAAAACAGTTGAGTAAATTTTTTTTTCAGGATCCTTTGAGTAGAAAGATCCAAAGATCAGCATTTATCTAAAATAAAATCTTTTGTAACATTATACACTATACCATTCAAAAGCTTGGAGTCAGTATAATTTTTTTTTTTTTTTTTTTTTTGGGGGGGGGGCTTTAAATTGGTCAAAAGTGATGCTAAAGACATTTATAATGTTACAAAAGATTTCTATTTCAGATAAATGCTGTTCTTCTGAAATTCTACTCAGCTGTTTTCAACATAATGATAATAATAATAATAATAATAATAAATGTTTTTGAGCAGCAAATCAGAATATTAGAATGATTTCTGAAGGATCATGTGACTGAAGTAATGATGCTAAAACTTCAGCTATATATTCAAATAGAAAACAGTACTTTTAAATAGTAAAAGTATTTCAAAATTTTCCTGTTTTTGCTGTACTTTGGATCAAATAAATGCAGGCTTGGTGAGCAGAAGACACTTCTTTAAAAACATTACAAATCTCAAAAACTTTTGACTGGTAGTGTATATATAGTAATAATTATCAGAAATGTATATTGTTCTTAAGATTTTAAGAACATTAAGACTCTTGTAACACAATTGTAATTGTAGATTTCAATTAAGATCTTAACAGATGTGGCAGAAAGAGGTCTACACTCACATTTATTTGATTTTTATTTGATTTTTATTTATTTTTTAGATTTTACAAAATTTTCACTGGAATTACTGTTAATTTCAACATTGTATTTAATGCATCCATGCTAAATATTTGATTTAATGTGTCCTTTTTTAAATGACAGTGACAATGTTTCCACAAAAATATTACTGTTGACAAAAAACAAAAAAACAAAAAAGTTTCTTGAGCAGCAAGTCAGGATATTAGAATGATTTCTGAAGGATCATGTGACACTGAAGACTGGAGTAATGTATGATGCTGAAAATTCAGCTTTGGATCACAGGAATAAGTTGCTTTTAAAATATATTCAAATAGAAAATAGTTATTTTACATGATTAAATTATAGCAAATTTGCAATATTACTGTTTTTATTTACTGATGAAAAATCTGAACTATTCTAAACTTTTGAACAGTAGTATCTATCTATCTATCTATCTATCTATCTACCTGATGTTTTCTTTTATTTATATTGAAGCAGTTAGCAAGTAAATGAGGTATTGATTTTATAAACTGATCAAAAAACAGTACCATATCAGACTGGCAGATACTCAAGGATGCAGTATTGGTATCTGGACATGAAAAAGTGGTATCAAGACTTTTGCCACGATGTTGTGTAGAAGATGAAGTGAGGAGCGAAATAACACAGACGGCAAAAGAATACTAAACAACTTCAGCCTGAAAACCTCAGAAATTCAGTCAAGACAGAGATGAGGAGCACTTGAACCTTTTCCCAAAATGAAAGACTGTGAAGGAGCCTGCTTTGATGAAATAAGAAAAGTGAAAACGAGAGACTCAGAAGAGAGAGAGAGAGAGAGATAGAGCACTATGGAAATCAACCGAGAGTATCCACTGTACACACAGACAGATGAGAAGAAACGCGAGTACGGCAGAGGCCATGTAGGGGAAACGATGGAAGAGGAAGACATGAGGAAGACGGGATGTGACAACGACTGAGATATTTATGGGATATAGGTGGCATGACCCGCAGGGCCCAGGGGCTCTTAAGAAAGGGCAGGCCATGTGACGTATACGCAGATGTGCGCTCTTTCATGACAAGCGCAGACCCCAGGGGCTGCATTAGAGTTATGCAAATCACATGCAAATTTCATGTGTCACTTTAATGATATGCTAATTCCCGGTGTTATCTAAATGCCGTAAAGACAGGAGTCTGTCATCTAATTAGGAGGGACGCGCATGAGTCAGGGCAAGGTGTGTTTACAGATGCAGGAGATGGTGTCGTGTGTGTGTGGATTACGATACAGCTGTGCTGGAGAACGAAATGAAATTGAGAGTGATTTCCACCTAATCCCACAGTCAGATAAGCAGGGCCTTTTATCACATCATCAAAGACACCGAGTGCCCTTTGTCAAGAGTACATACAGCACACGCCAATCGAGTACGTGCACAAATATCAGAGTTATTGGAGGAGACACACAGGGTTTGGCCCACGTGGGTGTAATTAGCGTTAATGGGATAGTTGATCAGTATAATTACTGAGACTCCGGCTGCTGTTATTCTAATCGTGGGGATTTATAAGTGTGTCTGTGTCCTCTGCACATCAGCTACCTCTCATAATTCACATGGTTATGACCTGGATTGCTGATTATGATAATCACACGCCGCTGCTTTCTTTTAACGCAAATGCGATTGTGGGAGTAGCTCTTGTGGGATTGCACTGTAGAAAAGGATTTTTGAAGTTGTAAATAACACAGAAGTTATTGGAGTATATTTTGCAAGAAAATACAACTCTGTAAAAAATGATAACAAAGATTATTGGAGTAGGTTCCTCGTTGAAATACTATTTCAGTTCTTCTACTTAAAAATGTCATGTTTAATTTAATGTGTTACTGTTACTTGCAATTTCATTGTAATTATTTGTGAAACTGAACTCAAATTTCTGAGTGAATATTGTTTCTATGCCATTTTGTTACATGACGTTTCTTTGTAATTATTTGTGAAATTTATTAGTAAATTCTTTTTGTGAGATTGCATTGTAGAAAATTATTTTTTAAAGTTGTAAACAAAAGAAAGCTTAAATATTAGAGTATGTTTTACAAGAAAATACTACATTACAGTAGAGAATACAAACATTACTGGAGTATATTTTACAACTAAATACTACAGGAACAAGTTGTAAATAAAAAAACATTATTAAAGTATTTTTCACAAGAAAATACTATGCTAAAAATATTTCTCAAAGCTGCGAATAAAATAAAGATTACTGGAGTTTGTTTTACAAAAAAATACTACACTGTAAAACATAAAGATGTAAATAAAACAAAGATTATAATGTTTTACACAAAAATACGGTCACACTTTATTTTAAGGTCCAATTCTAGCCATTAACAAACCATTAACTACAACTTCTGCCTAAATAAACTCCTAATTTGTTGCTTATTAATAGTTAGTAAGGTAGTTGTTAAGTTTAGATATTGGGTAGAATTAGGGATATAGAATATGGTCATGCAGAATATCTGCTTTATATGTACTAATAAACAGCCAATATGTTGATAACAGGCATGCCAATAAGCAACTGTGTTACCAAAAATACTATTTCAGTATATCTACTTCAAAATTTCACATTTAATTCAATGTGAATAGTTTCTATATCAACATTTTTTACAGTTTATTTGAGTCTTTCTATATTAAATTGTCACATTTAATTTAATGTGTTACTTCCATTTCTTTGTAATTATTTGCGAAATTTAATCACAATTTTTCTACACCAATTTTTTTGTGTATTTTTTTTTGTCTACTTCAAAGTTTCGCATGTACTTAAATGCCTTACTTGCCATTTCTTTGTAATTATTTGTGAAATTTACCAGCAATTTTTCTAAGTGAATATTGTTTTAAAGCAAATCTCACACCAGTTTTTTTTCTGAGTGAAGAGGGAAATCACGTCAATGACCTCACATGTGCGTGTATGAGTTTGCGACGGTGGAAAGATTGTGTTGACAGATTGTGTTTCCAGACCACTGGTGAGAGAGCGTCACCATTCAGACCAGCATTCTGCTGTGCCAAGATCTGCTCTCTCCGAGCATCAGTTACCCGTCATGTCTGTCTGGCATGGTGAGTTTTACATCTGTCATCTGACTGATCTTTATTCACTATCCATTGTCTATGATTATAATCTCCTCTCCACTTCCAACCTTTTCCTTTCACTCATTATCACTTGACATTTCTCTCACAAGTCCAACATCCTCCACTGTCTGTCACCATCTCTGTGTCTCTCAGTACAGATGAAGTCCCATTGTCTTAAAGAATAGATTCAATTCCATCATGTTGCCACAAACCCTTATGACCTTCTTCCCTGGACAAAAGCAGATATTATGCAAAATGTTCATGGCCACTGACCTCCATAATAGGGAAAAAACACAATTTAAGTCAATGTCTACCAGCAACTGTTCGGTTATCAACATTCTTCAAAATATCATCTTTTACATTCAACAGAAGAAAGAAATTGATGACAGAATTTTCATTTTCAGGTGAATTATTCCTTTAAGACTTTTACGGTCTGTACAAAGCAAACCCATGCAAACTCAAATATTGTATCTCGGATTTGTTTAAACTGGCATTCAACTGCAAAACTGGTGCACTTTCAAGTTTAAAATACTCAAGACATGTTTTATTCAATATACAGTATAGACATGTATTGAAATTGGTTTATGTAGTTATATTTCAATACACCTGAATTAAAGTCAGTCCATATTGCTGACATGATAACAATTTGTTTAATGAAAAGAAATTATTGTGCTGATAGTTACATCTATTTGTTAATGAGATAAATAATGGTCTTAGTCTTTCCTTTCTGTAGTAGGCGGCCCAGAGAAAAATCACAAGAGTTTACATTGAATTAAATGCCATCTACTGTTTATTATGTAACCAAAATACCAATAACATCCAGAAAAAAGATTTTTTGCATAAACATTATGCAGGACTTTTAATTGTAAAAAAAATTCCAAAAGTCTTATTTTGAAATGTGCTTTACTTCCAACTGCTCGTTCAAAAAGATGAGGGAGATAAAATATCCACTCTTAACCATCTACAACATATTACAATATATAAACTCCATGAAGTAAATACTGTCATAATTTATCAACAGTAGATCATATGAAAACTATTGGCATAAATACATGGTATTAACTGAATGCAAACCATGAGCCTGTGGAATTTATGTGATTTATTTCATTAAGTCAGTCTTTTAAAGTTTAATAATCACTACAGCAGATTGCGATTCCTGTTTTTCCATCTCCAGATTTAAGACCTCTTAAAATGATACTGTAAGATATTTAAAACTTTTTACAACATTAAATTTGATTAAAGTGAACTTAAGACATTTTAAGGACTTGCAGCAAAAAAACAAATAAAAAATGACAATAGCACCTTAAAAAAAACATTTTGGAAGCTGCATGATAGGATTGTGTGAAGATCAGACCGAGATTTTAATACTTATTCGCTTAAAATCTCTCCCTCCGCTGTAGCTCTCAAATATAATTTATTTACATTCAGAAATGGCATGTCAAGATGTGTTGTGCCAGGTCTGCACAGGCTGTAAATGAACACATTTTCTTTTCATTCATTCATGAATTCATGATATAGTACAACCTGCGTATTGCTAAGAAACAAACACCTTTTGTGCCCTTTATGTATCTGTATTATTTATATCTCTTATTCCCTATATCTCTTAATATTTGTGTACATATTTGTTTGTTTTGTGTGTGTGTGTAGTCATCCAAACCAGAGGGATTACTCAGATTTGTAATTAGTCCAACGGATGCTTCAGACAACTTAATTATGTTCCTTAATTAACATGCAGACCAAATGGAATACCAGGTGTTTGGTCTCCTCAATTCAATTAACGCTCCTTAATGCCAGTCGACCTGCACGGCAGGGCAATACATGCAACAATTATGGATCAGGATTAGAACTGATACATAGCTGAGTGGCATATCAGAGGACATTATTATGTACAAAAGAGGCATAATTTACTGCTAATAACGGCACACAGACGCCACCATCATTCCTGGAATATGGAAGTGGTTCTAATGATCTGTGGAAATGGGACTGAAATGCACATCATTAGAATGGGACTAAAAACAAAGCCATCAGGCTGTCACAATAGCGGGAATGATGTTTGTGACATATGTCTTATGTTTTCAAATGAAATCGTACGCATCAAATGTTATGTTAAACAGAATACGTTTCTCATAAACAACTTGTGTTCATTTTATGTTCTAAAAAATCTGTCCCTTTATCACTCCTTATTACTACTGCGATCCTTGTCGCTGTTGCCTTTTGGCCTGCTTAGTTGGGGTTTAAAAGACAAAGGGATAGTTCACTCAAAAATGAGCTCTCCCTCATGCCATCCATTCTTCAGCAGAACCTTAAAGAAGATTTTTAGCTGAAACTGTGGTCCTTAGTGATTCATATAATCCAAGTCAGGATAAAATAAAAATAAAAACAAAATATTATCACTTCTAGAGTCAAAAAAGCGTATCAAGGAACACAAATTAATACCCGTGGCTCCTGAGGATATATTGAGGTCTTATGAAGAGAAACAATCTGTCTGTGCAAGAAACTGAACATTATTTGCAACATTATTACATGTAATCCAGAGCCTCAGGCAAACCTGATCCTTTCCACAAACCTTTTTATTTGGATGGTTCATTTCAATTAACTGGTTCAAATAACCAGTTCACTACACTGTAAAAAATGTTCGTGATTTTAACGGTAAAAAACTGTGAAAATGCTACAGTAAAAACCTGTTAAATGGTTAACGGTAAGTTCCTGTAAAATTTACAGGGAAAAACCGTAATCTGACGTTTCCAGAATTCCCTGCGTTGCATTTCAAATTCTGTTTGAATTTGACGTTTTTTCTTTAATAACTATGTTTCTTGTTAGTTTTTTCTTATCAGTTATGTTTATTAGGGTTGTATGTTACATCTAATGTTGTTAAATTAATGTTTATAGCATATTTCAGTTTAATGAGTCTCACCATGATGGTGTTTAGTGTTTGTGTGAATGACACTGTGCACCTTCTATATATGCTATTATTTAAAAGCAGCTTGTGATGGGCTTTGGTTCATCATGTGGCTTTCTCATTACCTCCTGCATTTGGTGGTTATCAGTGTATTTCAAAGGTAAAAAACAGATTTCAGTACTTTAATAGGTTGGTATATTAACATTATATCAGTTAAAGAAATTACGGTATTTAACTGTAAATTTAAGTTAAAACCATAAAACGTTGTTACCGTATTTTTAGAATTCCGGCAACCACGGCTGCCAGTTTTTTACTGTAAATTTTACGGATTTTTTTACAGTGTAGTTCATTTATGTAATTATGCAACGATGCAATGTATAAGCGATATTATTAAAGAACCCAATAATGCTGTGAAATGTGGATGCTTTACATGTCTAAAGTATGTACTTTAAAGTAAATGAACTAGTCATTAGCTGATGTTTACATAAGATTTTTACAGAAGTTTAAATTTACATACATAAACAATGAGAAGCCAAAAAAACTTTCCTTTGGCCCCTTCATTTCAGTGCTCAAGTCACACATGTGCATATCAGCGGCTAATCGGTCTTCGGTACGAATCAAACTCTTTCCTCAGTTCAGTGACTGCTAGAGGAACTGAAGCGCTGAATGAGTTCATTTATCACAGGACCATATAAGCCAGTATTTCAGCTCATTTCCAGTCGAAGTGACTGTCAGGCGTCTGAAAGTGAGATTTGACTGAGTAACTTGTAGATCTGTGCTGCTAGAGACACGTACTGTTTCAGATGGTTCAGTCCGATCAGACATCTGATTTGGTGAACTGGTTGATCCCAGTTAACTGAAAAGAACTGGTTCTAAAGAATTATTCATTTGCGAACTCCAGACAGTTTGCCTGAGGCTCTGGATTACAGGTAATAATGATGTAAATAATGTTCAATTTCTTGCACAGACCCATTGTTTTGCTTCATAAGAGCTCAATGTTTTGTCAGGAGCCATGGGTATAAATTTTGTGTTGCTTTTTTTGCTTCTCCAATTACCAGTAGTCACTGACTTGCATTTTATGAATCACCAGGGACCACAGTTTCAAGTAAAAATCAACAATTGTCTATACATTTTTCATTTTAGTTGTTTTTCAAATCTCTACTGCTATAGTGAACTATACTGTAATTCCTCAACTAAACGCTTTACTAGCTGGCATGAAAACGGTTATGAGATGCCAGCTCCTGTGGTCCTGCTGGCTATAGCGTGAGAACGCACTAGATTACACTGGCACAGACTGCACACCCACACCTATATCAGTGTTGCACAGGAAGAAAGAGAGGCTGCAAAATATTAAAACAAAAACACACTTCAGGGTTTAAAGCTGGCAGAAATTTTTAATTCACCCTTTCTGTTTTCTAAATGTATATATTCTATTTTATTTTGAACAGTTCATTCATGCAAACAGTTCATTTTTAAAGGAACACTTGACCCAAGGGGGAAAAAAGGCTTTTCAGTTCCCCCCCCCCACCTTAGGCCTGAGTTTGTTCCTTCATGGGATTTGGACAAATGTAGCATTCCATCACTTGCTCATTAGTGGATCCCCTGCAGTGAATGGGTGCCATCAGAATGAGAGTCCAAACAGCTGATAAACACATCACACTAATCCACAAGTAATCCACACCACTCCAGTCCATCAGTTAGTGTATTATGAAGTCAAAAACTGAAAGTTTGTAACTTTTTCAACTTCAAAACTTCTGGGAACCGTTGCTAATATTAAGTCTTCTATCCATAATATTGCTTTCTCCAGTGATAAAGTCGTCTCATCTGAATCAGGAGAGAAATCTGCACAGATCAAACACCGTTTATAAGCAAAAATAGTCTAAAACAGACAATGTCAGTGGATTTAAATGTGAGAGAACAACAGAAGATGGACTTTTTCAGTGGAGGAAGCATTATTATGGATTATGGACTTGTTACGGATTATGGATTTTGACCAAAAGTGACGGTTTGAAGTTAAAATGTGTTAATAATGGATTCATTTCTTACAAACACTCAGCTTTTCACTTCATAAAATGTTAACTGATGGACTGGAGAGGTGTGGATTACTTGTGGATTATTGTGATATTTTTATCAGCTGTTTGGACTCTCATTCTGACGGCACCCATTCACTGCAGAGGATCCACTGGTGAGCAAGAGATGCAATGCTACATTTCTTCAAATCTGTTCCCATGAAGAAACAACATTTTATTTTTAAAACATGGTGAATGTGTGTGTGTGTTTCTGGCTGTTATTTTCAGATTTATGCAGTGATAAATCCACCTCTGTAAAAACCTTTAACATATGTCAACAAAATTAAAAGCAATTTTTGAACCAGGCTTTATCCAATGTTCAGATTTCTATTCTGGAAATGAGCATATTTGCATATGTCTCATTTTCATATTTAAACCTAGCATTTGAAAAAACTAATGTTTGCTATTTTTAATGTAATCAACCCACTGGGGACGCATGGTGATATCCATCAAGACACATGCAGTGTCTTGCCTTAATTTTTTGAGCCCATAATTTTGAATCAAAATGTCATGACTTGATCTCCCGGTGAAACGACAGACTTGACTTCTCTCTGGGGATGTATGCCGGACTACTCCAATCATTTTATACAAATTGCACATCGCTGTTCTCACACAGTGAGTTTGCTGTTGGATCAAGTGTATTTTGCACTGCCCCATGCTTCAATAACTGTCCCTCTCTGATGTAAGGTAATAAGGGAAATCAATGGAGTATCCTTTATGGACATTGCAGAGCTCAAGCAACTACGTATGTCTGTTAACCCGTCACATATAGTGTGCTAATGACTCTTGCAGAGGCAGTAACGGCTCTCATAAGAGCCATTCCAATGCAAAGCCCGCATTACACTGTGACAGGTTCACAAAACAATCTGCGGTGAAATGTGCTGCACAAACCGTTAAGGTCGGGCTGAAATGATTGGGGACCTTGTTAAAAATAAACTTCAGGCTCTCTTTCCTAATGTTGGGATG
>JAFVLL020034363.1:0-22978 GCA_021397915.2 Tor tambroides
GCACATAAACTTGCCAACAACTACAAGGTGTGTAAATATGAGCGCTTATTAAATATTCCTGTTTTAACAGTCAGAGATTTTTCCAGAGTGAGAAACAGAAAACAGAACAAGGGTGCAAATCCTTGGAATAACTGGAGGAAATGTTTCAAATGATTTGTTTATGTCTGTATGCCAGTTTGGTTTCAGGAAATGGAAGAGTCATGTAACCGAACGACCCATTGAAGACAGATCTGATGTAGTTAAGGAGCTTTATTCTGACCTCAACTATATCAAACATCATTCAGGTTAGAAAAAAAATTAATAAGGAAAGTAGATAAATCCCAAAAATGACTAGACATGCAAACCCACCTTAAAATGTATCGATATCATTGCTATAGATTAAAAATTGTTAAAGTTAAAAAAAAATTCAAAAAGTGCAATTTTGTGAATTGTTCAAGAAAGAACCACCAGTTTCTGACCAGAATTAACTGTCTGAGAAAAGTCTAGCGTCATTTGTTTGCAGATGCCATGTGATTTTTATATCTTGCAGTCTATGCAATGGGATTCCTTAATTTTTAAGTGTGGTTTGAATGTTTAAATTATAGTGTGTTTGTTAATTGTAATGTTTTTACTCCTAGGATCAATTGTCACTCCTGGGAATGTGATATATGTATTGCTCTTTGGCTGGTGGATCTCCTTATTTTACTTTTTGGTTAGTCTGCTGATGTTTTGCACCATTGCTGGTATCCCATATGGTATGTTAGGAATCTTTTATTTTTGTTAATAGTCCATTCCAGTTGAATTTTGACACTTCATTCTCATTCGAATCTGTTCTCTCATATTTTATGATAGGAAAACTCTGTTTTCAGCTGTCGGGTTATTTCTTATGGCCGTTTGGAAAGGCAGTACAGAAAGTAAGTGAAAAATCAGCAGAACTTTCCTCAAACACATACAGGTAGCCTAGTCATGTACTGTATTTTTAAAAATTCTGTCACACTGTTGATTGGATTTGCAAAGCCTAGTTAAATAAGCTTCTATTATGCCTGCAGCAAGGCACATGACATTCATTCCAAACTCTGCGGTTTTCCATGTTTTAATTCATGTTGACTTCCAAGAATTCATCGTCACTGATTTCAAATCCGAATGAGAATTCTCTCGTCTGACTGCACGTTTTTAAATTCTTTTTTCAGAGCAGCAGCCTGGTGAGGAAATGTTGTGTGAAATTCCCACATTGTGAGGCCATTCCGGAGGTGGATGAGATAAAGGAGACTTCGGAGGTGAAAGAGTCTACACCTCTGTTGTGCTCCGCTCCTGCCGTCACCACAGAAATCCCTTTGACTACACCGCCTCCAAAACAGACTCGTTACTGGGTGAGACTGTCAGTTTTGAGCAGTTTATTTAGCTGATAGGCTATCATTATACTGTAAATCATTCTTGGGGTTTAGTGCATGGTTGGTAAAGTTGAGGATTGTTAACCAGAAGGTTGGAAGCCCAACGAGGGGTAAGACTAAAATTTCATAAGGGGAAAGGGAAGTGGTGTGTGGCCAAGTATGGTGACCCATACTCGGAATTTGCGCTCTGCATTTAACCCATCCAAGTGCATGCACACAGTAGTGAACATACACCCAGAGCAGTGGGCAGCCAATGCTGCGGCACCCGGGGAGCAGTTGGGGGTTCGGTGCCTTGCTCAAGGGTTTCACCTCAGTCGTAATATTGAGGGTGGAGTGCTGGTTATTCACTCCACCCCACCTACAATCCCTGCCGGACCTGAGACTCGAACCCACGACCTTTGGGTTACTAGTCCAACTCTCTATCCATTAGGCCATGACTGCTCCTACCATAAATGGTTATCTTAATGTTTTCTTCCTAGTGTCGGCTGAGTACATATGTTTGGTTGGTGTTGGGATACCCCCTGCTGGCTGTGGTTCATTTCCTGGCTATCTTCCTGTCCTGGATGCTGGTTTTCACCATCCCGGTGTCAAAGATGAACGTCAGGACCTTGAGCATCATCCTGCTTATGCCACCAGAGGAGGTCATAATTTGGACTGTGAAAAAAGTAAGCATTATTCTGCTGTTTACATTAGTAGATCATCTTTTTTTATGCTAATGGTTCCCATGTTTCCTTTTCTTTAGCCACAAGGCTGTGAGACCAGAGTTTTGCTGTGCTGTTACCGTGCCTTTAACTGGTACTACTACAAATTTTCTGTGGATGGGATCAATGTGTTTGCTGTCAGTATCCTTTATGTTTATGGGTGTTTATAAAACTCGCTCACATAAAATGGTACCTTTTTTATGATTTATTTAATTTTTGTGAAATATACAGGGTGGGAAAAAATAATGATAAAATTGAGGTGAAAATAATCATGAAAATATACTAAGATATATGTAAATAAATAAATATATTCTCATTAAATAGTACACTAAAATGTTGTAAATAAAACAAAAATGATTGGAGTAAATGCTATTTTGTTTTGTTTTTCCTTCAGATATTTTGCATTTATTTAATTGCCATTTCTTTGTACTTGTTTGTGAATTTTTTTTTTTTTTTGTGTGTGTGTGTGTGTAAATAACACTGAAATAGTACCTGTTGATAAATACCTTTTGCTAGCTTTATTGTATAAATGATGTTCACCATTTATTGTCATGGTAAGATCTTTAAAAAACTTTATTCAGATCTGTTGCCTCTGGTTATTATCACTCTGGTGATCGGCTATATGGACAAAGATAATTATTATGTGAGCTCAGAGGCAAAGTTTGCCACAGCAGTGAGCTCTATTATCCCATTGTCTTACTACATTGGGATGGGGATAGCAAGGTAACATTTAAAAATCCTAACTTGTTTGTTAAAATGATGTTTATTTATTTATTTGTACCTGTTTTAGGTTAATATTTTTGTAGTTTTTATATTACGGTTAATATTTTTATAATTAATATATTATGTTCTATATAGTATTTTCTTCTTTTTACTAAGAATTATTTCAAATGATTTGTTAAAAAAGAAAGATTAATTTTACATGCAAATTCTGTGTGAATGCCATTGTTTTCCCTGTAGTATTTCCGCACAGAGTAACTTTGCAGTGGGAGCGGTAGTAAACGCCACGTTCGGCTCGATTACGGAGATGGCCTTCTATATCACAGCTTTGCTGCAGGGTCACCGTGCAGGAAACAAGTGCTACGCAGAGATTGTCAAATCTGCTCTGACCGGCACGCTGCTGGGCTGCATCCTCTTCATACCTGTGAGAGCGAGTGTGTGTTTATGTGTGTGTTCCTGTGGTGCTGCTTCCTCACACTCTGTAAAAACTGCCACTCATACAGTACATGTTTTGTACATTTCCTCTAACAGCTGCATTCTGTGTGAGTGTGTTTTAGGGCATCTGTATGATCATCGGCGGCTGCAAACACAGAGAGCAGCGGTTCAACAGCAGGTCGGCAGGAGTCAGCTCAGCCCTGCTCTTTATATCAATAGGAGGTGAGAGAGCTAAACATTCACTATTTATTAAGTAGAATGAATTATTTTTGACCTTTTCACCTCTGTCTGGCCCCAGGTGTTTTTGCCCCCACGCTGTTTTCAAAGGCTTATGGAAACTTTATATGTGAGGGCTGTGACAACTCGTCTGGTAACACCTCAAAGCCCTTCTTGTGTAATAATTGCCACTATGACCTGGTACATTGTTTACTTAATACATTTAAACACATTTTAATAATGCAAAGGCCAGTAGTTAAATATGACCTTGATATTTTCATACAGAGTGAAAACAACCGCCCCCTTTTTTTGAGTCATATCGAGTGAGTATCTAAACACATTTGTTTTTACAGCATAAAGACTTTTAAATGTCTAAATGACGTCTTTGTTTTCAGGCCTTTAGTGTACACGATCTCTGTCCTGTTGCCCGCTGCATATCTCATTGGTCTGATCTTCACCCTTAAGACTCATTCGCATATTTATGATATCCACATCAGTGATGCCCACGGTCATGGTGCGTATTTGTGGTTTTGCTTTTGGATTATGCCATTCTGGTTGAATAATGTTTTATGTAATGTCTTAATTGTTCTGTTTGTGTTAGTTGTTAGTGACCATGGTGCAGTGGTTCACTGGTCTAGAGCGAGAGCTGTAGTGGTGCTCATTTTGGCTACTGTATTGATGGCAGCTTGTGCTGATCTCAGCACTGAGCACATCAAACCTATCATCTCCAACTCCAGTGTCTCACAGGTACATTTTCTTTTATTATTTAAAATATTTTATTTTACTTCATTTTTTTTCCACTCATGTATTTTACATACGGAATTAATTTTATTTTATGATTTGTTATTTTGGTTTGATACTTTTTTTTTTTTTATATTACTTTAAAAAAATTTATAAAAGTATTTTATTTTATAAAATGAGTACATTTTTCCCATTATTATTATTATTATTATTATTATTATTATTTTTATTTTTTTTTTTTTTTTTATTTATTTTTTTTTTTTTGTCACAAATGGAATTAAATTTAAATATCTCCCATGCACAGTCCCTGTTCCTACTCTGTATTTAATCTTGAATATTCACATATTATAAATATTGCAGTATTTTATTGGAGTTACTATATTGGCCATGGTTCCCGAGCTTCCTGAGATAGTCAATGGGATCCAGTTTGCTCTTCAGAACAACATCAGCCTCAGGTTACAATAATTTGGTGTTAAAATAGATGTGCGTTTCACTACTTTCACTATGTAATCTAGATGTGGCTTTAATATGGGTATTTGTTGTCATGTAGCCTGGAAGTGGGGAGCTGTATTGCAGTTCAGGTGTGCATGTTGCAGATACCGCTACTGATCTTGTTCAATGCTTTTTATGTAAGTCGCACTCAAAAAAAATAAATAAATAAAGAGTTGTTTCTGTTACTCAGTTCTGCAGTATGACACAAGTTCTTTCCGTTTCTCCCAAGGATGTTGGATTCGTTCTCATATTCAGTGATTTACACCTCTGGGCAAGCATCTTTAGCGTTATTCTGGTCAACTACATATTTATGGATGGAAAGTCGGACTACTTCCAGGGTAAGTGTTGTTATTATTAGTATTATTGATTAAATGAATGGTTTGTACAAAATTAAAATTCTATGATTTACGCACCATCGTAGCTTTATGTGAGGAACAGCCTTGAAAATCCTGTCTGACAGCCATGATCACATTTACTTTCATTGTATGAAAAGAAAAGCTTGGGCATTCTGCTATAAATAACTTCTTTGTATTCCACTGAAGAAAGCAAGTCATGCAGGTTTGATAACCTGATAAAGGCTGATAACAATTTTCATTTTTGGGGAGCTATTAAAACAATATTAATTTAAGGGGTAATGTTTGAACTAACGTATATCAGTTTGTTTACTGTGAATTTCTCTTGTACTTAAGACAGTTAATAGCATCATTAAATGTAAAAGAGTTCGGTTAGATTAGTACAATTAGTTCAGGCTGCATTGTTACATAAAATAGTGATTAATAACTCTTACGTTTTTGTTTGTTTTTTTTGAACAGGAACGGCGCTGGTGGTCGTGTACCTTATTCTTCTGGCTTTATATTTTTTTGCACCTGCTCCTCTTGGATGTTGAGAAAAATGACTTTTCCCGTGTTGTCTTTTATTGTTGACATGTTTGTATAATGTTTGTGTATTCTTGTCTTACATATATACTGTAAAATTTTGAATATTTTCCAGCATCTGAACTATGCAAGTTCTTACTTGTGAGCCAGATAGAAGATGAGAGCAATTTCACTGTTTACTTGAAAATGCATAAAAATATTTTACATTCACAAAAAATAGATGTAGTATATAAAAATGTAATAATAAATTTTTCCTTTCTTGAAATTTTCTTGAACTTATGTATAGCAGAGATCAAATGCAACCACCAGTTTGAACAAGTTTATTAATTTTTCAACAATAAAACACGAAACTGGAACACAAGTTACAGGTAACCGGTGAGTACCTTGAACATCTGCTGCACAACTGAGGAATCGAAGTCCAGCGAGACCCCTCGTCTCAAAAAAAAAGCAAAATAAAAAAACAATGTATGGACTCCCATCACTCCATGCACACTGAGTGAAAATTGTCGCTGAAATCATTTCTGGAAATAAATGTGGAGTTGTCACGATCTGCACGTCGCCTGTATGACAAAGCACCCTTAAGTCCTGACCCATGCAAACAGGAATCCAGTCATGCAGAAAGAAATTGCCAGGTGGTGGGTAGGTAGGCACATATTATGGGCATGTATGTGACCTAACACCAGAAAGAAGCTACTTCGACAATATAAATCAAAGGGTGTGTAATAATAGCAATTATGAATCTTTTAACATTTTACTCAACTACATCAATTGCTGGTGCCTAATGAGTGTAGTTAAATAAATGGCCATGAACTGTAACAGGTTAAATAACCCAACAAGGCAAAATGCATTAACTCTGAATTCAAGATGCTGTATTTGGCATTTCGACCAGAGATGTTTTGAATTCAGAGCTTGAATTTTTTTTTTTTTTTTTTTTTTTAGAGTCAGCATAGTAAAAGATGCTCTGCTACATTATTGCTAAATGACAGGAAGGTTATCCGTTTTTCTGTACAGATACACACAAGGCCCAAAACATCATTAGCATTGTGCTGACCAAGTAGTTTTAAATTTAAGTCGTTTTATTTACGGTAAATGCATCAAATGCTAGAAAGCTTGATGAAAAGGGTAAGTGCGCATCTTTGTTGTATTAGAAATTCAGGTCAGCTTTTTTTAAGAATAGAATTTGAGTTAATAATAAAGTGCTTTTAGCAAGGCTTTGTTTAATTTAGCACATTATCTCATCTTGCTCAGTAAAGGCACTAGATCAATTAAATGTGTCAATGTGTCAGTTTAAACATTTGGATGAGGGATGATTCGTTTAAGGAAAAACATTTTATTTCAGTAAAAGCATTAAAAGTAAATTAAGGAGCACCTTGTTCACAGTGATGTAACGATTGGTGTACAAAACTGGGTGAAGCATGGGAACAGCTCTGCTATGACTGTACAACTTTGTTGAAACATTACTTGGTCTGGTGTTTGTGCCTTAAGAGCAGATGAAACTGCAGATATGAGCAACAGCATTCAACCTAAAAATCAACAATCTCTGTGAAAACCCATTTTGTTAAAACATTCAACTTTTCAACACTGTTTTGCACCATTTTCATTGAAGTAAAACCTTAAATCACAATCCCAGGCATCAATAATTCTGCATAAGTCTGTTTAGACATCCAAACAGTTAATTGCTAATTGAACCCCGATTACATCGCTGCTGATTGAATATTAATGCCATGGTTTGGTGATTCATAAAACTTAAATAATTCTTTGACAGGAGAGGAAACAGAATTAAGATACATCAGTAAAAACAACTCAACACGTCCCCCATATCACTACTGAAGGCCAATAAATAAAATTACAATCTCACGAAAGAAAAGAAAACAACAGCTTTCATTCAGGTCACTGACCTGTAGTGTTTGAGAAAAGGGCCTTCTAATGGATATTTGTGTTTTGTATTGATTTTCAAATCATTAAAAGGTGCATACGCAAAAACAAAAAAAAGGCATCCTACAGTTTTTGGTTTTAAGGCGGGCTGTGTTAGGATGGGGTTCCTTAGTCAATCCTGTTCTTCTCGTCCACAAGCTGGCTTCAAGTGCCGTCGTCCTGCCCATGATCAGCTTCAAAAAACGAAAAAAACACTAATTTAAATAAAAAGGTACACACATAGTACATACACGATCTGTCTCTCACGCTCACAACTCCCTCGCCTCTTTATTTCAAGCATTCAATGAGTTCCTGGGTGAGGCCCAAGTTTAGCAGCTGTATTGGGGTAAGTTGGGCCAGGTGTGGGAAGGCTTTGAGCAGACGCTCCCAGCACAGCTCCAGTAGACTGGGCACTACCAGCCAGATCTTAAACAAGGAACCAGTCCGCTTATTCTCATGGATGTTCACCACGCCGCCGTGGATGTACATGCAGCCAGCCTGAAAGCCAAAAAAAGACGTTTAGAACAATTTTAGACTCTTACCTGTATAAAAGAAACTCTTCAAAAATTGTTACCGGCTTTAACAGCAGAATAAATTTATGAAGATGACATAAAAAAACAACAACAAAAAAAAAAAAACACTGAACTCACCGGGGTAACAGCAGCACAGTGGAAGTATGCAGGTTCAGGCATCACTGCAGGTAGTTTATTCCACTGAAACGTCTGCAGGTTGATTTTCCACAGGTCGTCCAGTATTACTTCACCATTGTAACCTCCACATATAAATACATCTGCCACAAAGAACAACAGTGATCACACACTGAGCTCTACAAAGTGTCTTAAATTCAATGTTTACATTGTTAACTTCTTACCATTTTTAATTTGCACACAACTATGACATCTCCGAGGGGCTGGGTATCCTGAAAAAAACAAAACAAAAAAAACCTATGTAATATAAACACTAACATTGTGCTTTCTTTTGAATTTCTTAAGATGAGAATTGCATTACTAACCTATTCTTTCATGAGGCTTAGTTGTGATTTCCTCCCAGGAATTTGTTTCAAGGTTATATGCGTGTATCTAATACAAACATTTTGGACAATTGTCATTTGTATTAAAACTTCTTAATATGTAAATTGTCTAACCTGAATACATGAGATAACTGAGATGTTTTCATGTTTCACGAGCAAAGCTCATTAGTTCCAGTAAACAAATGAAGTCATGTAACACTGACTAAAATGGTGATTCATGGAAACATTTGTACCTTGTCTAATGGGTAGGAAGTCCAGGAAGTTCCCCCTCCTAGAATATATATCCTCTGTCCATCATGGGCTATCTCATGCCTATATCTATACGAAACAAATTTAGAAGGAAGTTTGGCGTATCTCCTCATAGACTGACATTTTAGCATCAGACAGTGTGCATAAATGTGTTTAGTGACCCTAGCTCTGTTTAAAATAAAAGGTCAAAAGTCACTTACCGCTCCTCAGGCAGGTCGTCTGGAGGGTTGTTGGGTTTCAGATGAATCCACTCACGTGTCGTCAGATCGAGTCTGTGGAGATCTGTGCTGTAGATGTAGCCTGTTGTACCTCCAAATACATAGAGGAAGCCATTGATTATGGCCATCGCCTGCAAAACCAATCAGGGATCACTCAGTTAATCAATACGAGTTAGTATGCTTACTAGTAACTTGTTTTCATTTATAGGTTACATCATATGAATTTTTTTTAAGGCTTTTGTACCTGTCCATATATTCGATTGGGTTTCTTGCCCCTGCAGTTGAGGAGGGACCAACGTTTGTATTTAACATTACAGACATGAACATCATTTCCATTGTTTTCCCCAAACGGGATTCCGGTCCCGCCAAACACAAGCAGGTTGTTTCCATGTAAAACAGCTGTTTGATGTGCACAAAAAACATTCAAGTGAGGTAAGAGGTTTAAAATACCTGACTTACCGGTAAAAGATGTGTGGCCTTTCTGCACATCCTCAAAACAAAACAAAACAAAACAGCAAGACCTAAAACAAATCAAAAATAAAAACCAAACCATTAAACTAAAACAAAAAACCCCCAAAACAAAAAGACCTAAAAAACAAAAACAAAAAAAAAAACATTAAACTAAAACAAACCCCCCCCCCCCCCCCAAAACAAATCTAAAAACAAAAAAGCAAGACCTAAAACAAATAATAATAAAAAAAAAACTAAAAAAAACTAAAACTAAAAAAATATTTTATATAATAATATACTAAAAAATTAATTAGAATAAAATGTAAACTATACTATAATTTATACTAAAACCAAAAAAATGATTTTTTATATATATATATATATATATATATATATATATATATAAATAAAAACTAAAAATCACGTTACCTGACATTGAAGCCAGTTCAGTAGGCATAAAACCCTCGGTGCGGATCTGTTGCCATGTCCCTGTGGCGAAGTGGAACCTCCACAGCTCCCTGAACAGCGGGTAGTCTTCGTTCTCTGAGCCACCTGATTCGTCGTAGTCGGGGTTGTATCCTCCGAACACATAGAGGTTGGTGTTGTCAGCCACACAGCGATGGCCGCTCCGGGCTGGAGGGGCTCTGTGACCTACAGAGACAGACAGCAGCCTATTGATGACGAGACAACAAAGATAAATAGCTACACAGCTCAGTTAGTGGTGAAGATGAGAGGTCCTCACTGAGATTCTGTCTTCAAAGTTGGAAGGAAAGATTTAAGATGTGGGGGAAAAAAATGAGATCCAATGTTTGCTGCTGGATTTGAACTGGTATTATTCTGAGTAAGCACAATACAACATCAGCAGGACAGTTCTGGAAAGAAAATGGGAGATTAAAGACATATTTGAGTTCACAAAGTCACCTGTGAAACGAAAACTGTGTTAGTTATGACACATTAGCCATTATGATTTTACTAAATTTAAAGGTAAGCAGTTGGAAAACAAAAATGTACCTGCATTTCAGATAAAAATTAGATGAACATACTCATTTTTAATTAGATCAGCAATATTATGATTAAAGTGAGCAAATCCAACCACATCCATCCTATTTGAAATGAATACTTGAGGCTGTAAATTAAAACTGAGTAAGCTTCATAATCTCCAACCAGATTTACTATTCATATTTAATGCAGCAGAATTTTACAACAGGATACAACTATGGACAGATGTGGAAGTGACTCGATTCAGGAATCAGGATTAGCCTTAGATGAACTTCCTTCTCTTAGGAAAAGCTTCAGAATGTGCTCTTGTATATCACATATTTGTTCAGTATCAGATAAATACACAAAAGAATAGCATACATGTAGGTAACAGTGACACAACAGTAACCCCAAATTAATTAACAACGACTAGTTAAAATCCTCATAAGCCCTCATTTTTTGGCAAGCCCTAGTTAATTAAACGTTTGTCAAAGAAACTATGGCCACTGTCCCCAAAACACAATACACAGATACACAAACATCTTATCTGAAACAACTCTGTTTCTAAATATATGCTTTTATTTATTTATTAACATAATAATAATAATAATAATAATAATAATAATATAGTTATTACAATAATAATAAATAATATTTACATTATATTATTTTACACATTTATATTCTTTTATTTATTTTATTTATTAACATAATAATAATAATAAACAATATATTTACATTATATTACTTTACACATTACACACACACATACATATACATATATTATTAGCGCTGTCAAATGATTAATCGCAATTAATCGCATCCAAAATAAGTTTGTTTATATGTGTGTATACTGTGTATATTTATTATGTATATATAAATACAAACACATGCATGTATACATTTAAGAAAAATGTTATTTTTATATATTAAATATATTTATATATAATATAAAATATAAGAATATGAATATATAAAAGTATAAACGTAAATATTTTCAAAATATATACTGATTAATCATTTGACAGCACTAATAAATTATATATATATATATATATATATATATATATATAAATTGATTACTATGATTGGTATTATAATAAACACTATTTTATCCATTTATTTATATTTATTACTATAATCAATATTTGTCATAATAAATATATAAATGTATACAAATAATATACACAATACTATTTTGTTTATGGTTTATGTAGTAAACAATATTTTATATATTTATTTCTATTTGTTATTACAATAATCAAAATTTGTCAATAAATGTATACATATAAAAATATAAATACATAAATATACGGTTACTATTATTAAATATTATTAAAATGAAAACACAATACATTTTTAAATATATGAATACATTTTAGATTTGAGAGAGAGAGAGAGGTTTCTAACTGAATAAAATATTATTATAAAGAATATATTACAATAAATATATTATAAAGAATAAAATATTATAATTAACCAAAAGGGCAAAAGGTATTGTAACATTTGCATACATCTTTTTTAGTCCCAGTGTACAAAACTTTGATAAGCTGACACCCAACTTGGTTGATTCATCTTTTGAATCTCTGAAAAGAATTGATCTGCGCAGTCCACTACGACCACAGCATGAGCATGCTAGCAACCTCACCCATGCAAATTTCTTGTCAGTGAATTTGCCTTGAAACCCGGACACTGCACCTGAGTGAAAGCATCACAGGGATGAACTAATAAGGATGGGAGGGAACTGAAAAAATACTGAAACAAATCAATAAAAATAAAAAGAACCAATACACCTCACTCACAACCAGACGAACACTTTGACCTTTCCTGTTTTTCTTTTACACCCAAGCCATCCTGCCCCAGCTTTGCCCCCAATGAAAGCGTAGCAGAAAGAACCCTGGCGAAAGAGTGGTGGTCTTTTTTTTTTACACCACAGTGAGGAAAAGCAGTTTTGAAGAGAGGGAGGGTGGGGACAGCATGGGGGAGGCCTCCAGATTTGCCATGTGGGTTTTCTTTTTTGAAGTTCAGTTAAAGGCGGATTTCGCCTATTACCCACCTTCTCTTAAAAACCTGTTAGGGATCCGTAGACTGGGGCAGGGCTGGCCAAGGAGTCTTCGAGCTTGTACCCAGGAAACTCTCTTCTTAGAGCCTGTTACCACAATTACCGCAATCAGACAGACAAAATAACAACAACAACAACAACAACAACAAAAGGATAATGGCAAAATGAAGGACAACATAAACAGACAAACACCTTGCCCAACACTCAAGGGGTCAACAAATGGGTTTTGGGAATAGAGAAAGACTAATGTTAAAAAAAAAAAAAAAAAAAAAAAAAAAAAAAAAAGTGAGTTGGTATGTCACATCCCATGGGAAAATAAAAACTTCTCATTGCACATGTCCCAAAGTTTAAGTAATATGTGCAATAGCCATGAAAAATATTAAGAGGCTCATTTAAAAGGACCACAATATATTTAAGAGTTCACTAGCATGTAGAAGAAGCATAAAACCCATTTGGTACTAGTGCATGAACAATATAATATATTCACAGGATAAAAAAAACCCATGTACATTTGTACCATAACACAACAATATACTCCTGTCTGAAGAAGGGAGGAAAGTTATGACAAGAAAACAAAGGTGAAAAAACCCTGTTTTCCCCATTATCTAACCCAAAACACAGTATTTAAAGGGATAGTTCACCCAAAAATGAAAATTTGATGTTTATCTGCTTACCCCCAGGGCATCCAAGATGTAGGCGATTTTGTTTCTTCAGCAGAACACAAACAAAGATTTTTAACTCAAACCGTTGCAGTCTGTCAGTCAAAGGGACCCACGGCTTTGAGAGTCAAAAAAACATAGACAAAACCAAATTAAACCCTGCGGCTTGTGACAATACATTGAGGTCTTAAGACAAGAAACTGAACAGTATTTATATCATTTTTTACCTCTGATCCACCGCAAAGTCCAACTGTCCTGAGCGCGTTCACAACAGCCAGCGCGTGACGCGTCAACATGCTCTGGCATAGTAGACGCGTGCGCGAAAGCAATCTAAACAATGAGTGCGGTGGATCAGAGGTAAAAAAAAATTATATAAATACTGTTCAGTTTCTTGCACAGACCGATTGTTTCGTGTCTTAAGACCCTCAATGTATCGTCACGAGCTGCAGGGTTTAATTTGGTTTTGTCTGTGTGTTTTTTTGTCTCTCAAAGCCGTGGGTCCCATTGATTGCCATTATATGATTGACAGACTGCAACGGTTTGAGTTAAAAATCTTTGTTTGTGTTCTACTGAAGAAACAAAGTCACCTACATCTTGGATGCCCTGGGGGTAAGCAGATAAACATCAAATTTTCATTTTTGGGTGAACTATCCCTTTAAGTTAATAGGATTTATTAGGATATTGGATATTGCAGATATTGCAATTTTGACACTGTTACTTATATCACATTCAAAGGTTTGGGGTTTGTCTTTTTTTTCCCTCATCTTTTATTTTTGCAAGGATTCATTATATTTATCAAAAGTCACAAAGATATTTACAAGGTTACAAAAGATCTTTCAAATAAATAAATGCTATTCATCTGAACTTTCTTTTTATCAAAAAAAAAAAAAAGTATCATGATTTAAGCAAAATTATTAGAAATGTTTCTTGAGACTTAAGTAATGGCTGCTGAAATTCAGCTTTGCCATCACAGGAATAAATTGCACTTTAAAATATAACAACATAGAAAACAGATATTTTAAACTGTAATAATATTTCACAATATTACTTTATTGTATTTTTGATTATAAAAATGTAGCCTTGGTGAACATAAGATACTTCTTTCAAAAACATAAAAAAAAAAGGAAACGTTCTGTCACTTAAAGAGGGATTTAATCAGGGTTTCCACACCATGTAACCAATTAATTTCAATGATTTTTTTCTAAGCATTTGTGATCAATAGGATTTTTAAAAGGCATTTTACAGAGACAGGCAATTCACAGACAAAAAAATAATTTAGAGATTAAGAAAAATGTATATTCACTATAAAAACATATAATATTATTTTTTATTAAATCCATGACTTTTCCCGGCCTGCAAAAAAAAAAAACAAATCCTGATATTTACAGTTTTTCCATGCCCACTGGAACTCTGTTTAATGTATTGTGTTGATACATCTGAATTCAATGTTTGGAAACAATTGAAAACACACTGATAACTGGTTTGCTTTGGTTTAAGCATATGTACTGGTTTCTATTGGCTCCACAGAAAGCAAACGTTAGTTGCACACCAGTGATGTTTGACAACGCATTGCTATGCAGTTGCTAAAGCATTCTGGGCGTTAAGAAGTCAAAAGTCACCCCAAGTGTGAAAACAGACAGTAAGCCCCCTCAAAAGACAACCCGAAGATGTCCACTGAAGACACGAAAACCTCCGGCCATGACAGGATGTATTACTATTGCACCAAGCAAGTCACATGGTTAGATTTGAGGTTTTTAAGACTGCCATATGCAAAACATCATCTGAGGGAAACATTTACAATAAACCAGCTGCCTCCAGACGAGAAGTGTGTATTGTGCATGACGCCCAGCAGCCTCAAAATACATGTTTAGAACAACCTTTGCATACCATTTAACATTCAAGCCTGTGAACAATACATAAGATGTGCTCACTGTAGATTTTTTAAATCACTCATCATATATAAACAGGGAGGAGGATACAGATGGCTAGAGCTGCAGGCTATGAGATGGGTGGTTGAATATCATTAAATGTCCTGAAGCGACACTGCAGCACTGTTTTAATGCACTACAGCTACAGAAACAATTGCTGCATATGTCTTACAGATGAAAGATTAAAAAAAGCAAAGCACATGAGATATTTACACAATGACTTTGAGTAGAACCAGACTCTATGACAGAGCTGGGCTTTTATTTACTCATGAAACTATTTACCCATGTGCTGATCTGTGGCACTAGATAAGTGCAAACAAACTATCAAGTGAAATACATTCCTGAACTATAAACATTACACTAAACACTGAGTAATTCTGTGTATAAGCCTTGCCACATCCATTCTTTTTACTCCTGGTGTGCATTAAAAATCATTTAGCCAAACATTCAAACAGAATTTAGCTTCAACATTTAATCTAGAAATATAAATAAATATTTTAGTTACAAATTTACCCCATTTATTCAGTAGATCATTATGCTAACACGTACAAAACGATTGCAAACAGGTTTGTTTATTTGGGGCTGAAACAAATTAAATCTGGAAACCAAGTGCATAAGTTAGAGTTAAAGCATCAACTGTTATTATAATTTTTAATATCTATATTGGCCCCTTTCGTAGTATATTGGCACTTGACAAGCTTATCAAATAGTTAATTAAAAATAAGAAAACGTTAAATGCAGATATAAAAGAATTAAAAATATTCCTATCACTCCATTTACAACAAAACATAAGTCTGACAGCTGTAACTAAAATACAAATGAACTTGTCAACCTAGATCCACAAGCTATTTAATGCAACTTTTTGATAGACAAACTAACATAAATGACGACTACATTGCACAGCTTTTTGCCAAATATAATATGCGATAAACATATTAATAACACATGTGAATTTGTAAAGTTTGTAATCAAAACAAAGCCGTTAGCGACACGGCTAACGCTAGATGCTAGCAGCGAAAGAGATGTGGAATATAAAATAACCGTGCTTTATTTTATGATGAAAACAGATAGAAAATGGGTGTTTATGGGAGAAATAATGTTATTTTTGTGCTTAATTCAAGCTGTTAACTGAGTCCTCACTGACCTGCGGCTCTTAGCGGAGGCCTTCCAGACAGCCGCTCAAACTGATTGAGTCTGTCCGGGCTGTGCGCTCCTTCTGCGGCAGACATCGCTCCAGAAATGACGCTGCAATCATCCACCTACACGCACTCGCAGTCGACGGGGCTTCCTTCAACAGACAGAGGCGAACCGCAGAGCATAACTCAGCCCATTCTCCCCTGGAATAGACGATTAAAATGAAATAGCTGGACCTGACCGGAACTCCACTGCAATGAACGTGAAGGCAGAAACGCTGGTGATAACCTTCAAGATGGCCACAAAAAAAACACAAGCTATGAAAATAATCAGACATAATTGGATGGTTTTATGCCTTTCAAAATAAAAGTCTTCATAATAAACGCCAAAGGAGCCAAGAAATAAAATCAATGTAATTCTGGGTGTTTTGATAAAAGTTTTTGATAAATTTGGTCTACCTACTTCAAGCTGACCCAAAAATGTCCAATCCTAAAAAATGCTTTAGCTTGTTACATAAACTATATTTTGATATTTTAGATTTAGAAAAACATCAGTATGTAACACTAAATGTCATGTCAAATGTCATACATTAATTTCAAAATTAATAGTTTATTTGTTATTCACTAAATCAGCAAAATAGGGCAAGAAGAAACTGTTAAGCAAGTTGTTTTTTGTTGTTGTTGTAAATGGTCAGTTAATAAGAATTTTATGAAGAAATGAGAGACTCACATTTATATAAGCAATACTAGTGCTTTAAGAAAGTATCTTTCCTGCATGGATAAAGACTTATTGTTCACTAGTAAAGTCTTAAGTGAACTGCTCAAGGCATTTTATTTTTTGACTTAAGTGTGACTTGTAGTTGAATTTTCATCTCTCTCTTGTAATATTTAGAGAAGGACTGAATTTCCAGGGTCATATTATTAATTTGTATATCTCACAACAAGATAATTTAATTGCGCACAAACTTTTTTAAAACTCAAATTCAAAAATGTACTTGCTAAATAATTTTGCATATTGAGAACAGCTTAGATGGACCTATATTTGAGAAGGGACTTATGAAATGTAAAACCTTTTCACAACACAAACTGCAGTCTGACAGCACATTCTGTTTGCTTCCTACCATTGAATGCCAAAGAGGCTGTTTCATTCACTCTTCTACTTCAAAATCTGTCAAACACCAATATGAGACATGTCTTGGTGTGGTTATTTTTGTTCCCGGCTCAACTCAAGGCCAGCAGCTTGTATCTCAGCTGACAGAATCTACTCACAATGAGTTGGACTGACTACAGAAAAACAAATGTCTCTTTCATAAACTGATAAATGTTAGCTGTTAGGCACCTGATTGTATCAAATGAATGTAACACTATAAGCCTTCTAACAAAGAATTCATAATTCAATCCCCATGTTTACAAACTGTATATGTGGTTAAATCGTATAATTTTGTATTTATTTGTCTCTGATGAAAAAAACTAAGATGTTAATGAGAGGAACAATGTTTATATGAAAACAAAACGCAGCAGTATGGTAGAAGTGCTGAAGAAACTGTTACAACAATTAAACTATTATTATTTTGGTGTTAGGAATCACTGTCATCAAAATAAGAAATTTAGCAAAACGACAGAAACTGTCCTAAACGGTTACCACGGTACATTTGAGCTGTGGAGGGGGCGGAACTGTGTAAAAATGTTGATAATTGATATCTTGCAGCGGAAGGGTTTAGAGACAGACACCGAACATGGCGGCGCTTGGCAGCCGTGCAAATCGCCTAGAAAACGGCGAAAAACAAAGCAAATCTCCGCTCGTATCTCCCCTGAAAGTGCGAGAACTTCTTAACGAAGGGGTCGCTTCGGAAGACAACGTGTTAAATTGGTAAGAGTTCCGCTATAACGAATAAGTTTTTACTGTAAACCCTGGTGGAAAATTGAACTGAAATGGTAGTTGTGTTTTTGAACGCGGGAGATGATCCAAAATAAACATTAACTGATGCACACTGCTAGTAAGTCTTGGGAAATCATCCAGCTAAAGAAGACTACCAGTTAGACTTTAGACTAGAAACAAACCACGTTACCAATCTACCTGTCATCTTGTGGCTGGTTTCTAGTTGATAGTCCTTCTTAGATCAGCAATAAACCAGCTGCCAGCTCATCAAGCTGGCTTTTGAAGCATGGTAGTTGGATCTGGTCTACCATCTTGTTCCAAATTAAAATCTTAAAACGTATTTTTCTGCAGAGTAATGCACGATTGATGGATGTTTTTGTACTAATGCATGCATGTTTTTTCCTGTTAGAATTAAATAAGTGCTGCAAAGGCACTTAGGTTCCATTCATGCCTGGAAAATATGGATTAACGGGAACATTGGCGGCATAGTTTATGCATAACACACTAGGCTGATTGACTTTCTTCCCCATATCTCAGTTCACAGCAGGATCCAAACACACTGTCTCCAAATGGCCTTGGGAAAGCTCCTTGTGAGGCAGCAAACAAAGAAGCATTTTTCAACCGAGTGGAATCTTACTCGATATCCTTTTGAGTGTTGCTTGATGTGAGAAGCTCGCAACCAGTTTGTTGCATAATAAATTGAATTCCTGGTATAAATTAGTCATAAACTCAGCCCATTGATTCTTCATTGATTTCAAAATGTTGCATCACACATCTAAATGATTTTGATTCAACTCTGCCAGACAATCTGTGATGAATAAAAACATCCTTATAATCTGATTTAGTCACCATGAAATCAGAACTGACAGTTCTTTTTTTGGGACAGAATGTTGCAGTGTGTATTACTAATATTCTGCCCCACATTTTTTCACTTGGGTATAATTCAAAATAAGGAAGAAAAGATGCCGGTCACTCATTTATTGCTGTTGCAAATTCATCCTTAACATAACCACTGTCTAAAATGGGCCGGAAAGCCCCGTGTGCTCTCGCCGCTCAGATGTGCGCGGTACGGCTGGATCAATGTAGACTGTGACATGCTGAAGTGTTCTAGTTGCCAGGCTTTCCTCTGTGCATCAGTCCAAGCAACCTTGGACTTCCAGAAATGTGAGTTTTGGACTATTTGTATTCTAGAGTGAAGCCATATTTTATATCTGCACACATTCACTTATTCATTTTTCCTTTTTTAGATGAAGGACGGATTTCGGAGTTGCTACAGCAGCTTCAAACGCAACATGAGAAATTCTGTTCCTGGCCAGATTTTCCATGTCCAGGTATCTTGAGAGGTCTACTAGTCTGTCTGGAATCTTAATCAGACATAGCTAATCAACAGTGTTGTTTGTTTTCCAGATCGCTTCTGGATGGTTCCAATTAATGAGCCTACGGTATTACTCACTGCCTTTCTAGACCGTTACAAGAGTGCTTGCCTTCTAGAACAGCAGCTGCCTGCTATGAAGCCAGAGCAACTAAAAGCCATGGTATGATGTCTTATTTTAAAGGGATGTCCAAGAATAATTCTTCTGTGCATTCATAATTTTTTTTTTTTTTTTTTTTTTTCCACAGACCTTGACTGAAGATGTAATAAGTGTCCTCCTACAGCTGATTGAAGATGAACATGTGAAACAGGGTGGTTCTCCTTCTAAGGTCTCAACAGATCCACTCTCTGTACAGGTGGCAGCATGTATCATAGCTCTTTGTGGTTGGGCGGCCAGGTAAACATCCAATCAGTGACCTTTAATGCAATCTTGGTGAATTTTCTGCTAAACTTTTGTTTCACCTAACTCTTTGCTGTTTTTCCATTTAGCCCGTCACTCCACGCTATGAATCTGCCCATCCTCACTTGTTCTTACTGCATGAGAAAGGTAGGAATGTGGAACTTCTATCAAATGGAGACTGTTTCAGAGAGTGACAACCCTCCCCTGTCTCCAACATCTACTACCGCCTTGACTCCATCTCAAGGCACAAGTGGGGAAAAGGGGACGCCCCCCTCACCATCCCAGTCCCCCACTCCATGTCGCATGAAGCTGCGTAGTCAAGACTCCACATGCTCTGAGCAGGTGGGTCTTTCACATTTTGACATTACACAGTATATCTGGATATAGTGAAAGTTTAAGTGTGTAATTTCTATACAAACAAAACTGGCAATTACATTGACGTGCTTCAGTCATAACCATCTAAACTATGTCAACATGCATATAGATGGAGAGTACACCATCCCCACTGGTCCACCGTGCCAGAAGCAGTTACTCACCTATCCCACATGAGGAGCTTCCCAGCCCTCTGTCCAGGGGCAAGAGACCCATGACTCGCAGCAGGGGCCAAGGAGATAACCTGGCTCTGGATGTGCCCTCCAGTCCACAGCGAAGGACAAAACGGCCACGTCTCTCTTCTGCCAGTGGCCCTGTAAGGACAATCTATTATTATTTTTTAAATATACTAATAATAACTACTATTATAATAGTAATATTTTATTATATTATTACTATTATTATGATTGTAGAATGATATTATATTCTTAAATACATTTTGTTTGTCGGCATAACTCAGTATGTAATCTATTTCTTTTATATACACACACACACACAGACACACAGGGTCTGTTACTATTATTACTGTATATAAAGTTTTTATTACTATAGAACGATATAATATTACTACATACTTTTTATTTGTTGCCTACCTGGACAAACACTATTAAATTTTACACACCATATCTAAGCACTAAAGCCTGTTTTGTTTTTCTGTTCTAGGAAGGGCCCATGCACAGAAATGTGTTTGACCCAGTAGCTCAGCACAGAGACTGGTGTCCTTGGGTGAGTGTGGAAAGAGAGGAGGGGAATCTAGACGGCTCTGTCTTTGTTGGCTGTGATGCTGAGCTCCCTCAGCCAGGCTGGAAAGCAGCACTTACTCTGTTTTTATCCATGAAAAGAAGCCTCAGTCCAGTGGGGGCCAGTCCAACTCAGGTGAACCAAATACGACAACTCTGTATTTTGCCAAAGCAATCATTTTCCTCACTCTAATGCCCTGTTTTTTTGTTTTTTTCCATCCAGGGTCCTCATGACAAATCAAAAAGGGTGTTCTCGATATTCCGACAGTGGCAGGTATCTTCCCCATCCCAGTAAGTTGTTTCAGAAGGTGGACTGGGAAACCCTGGTGATTGTTATTATAGTGGTACGCTGTCCTTTGTAACAATGACAGTGGTTTTCAGAGTGTTTCTTGATCAAGTGAGTCTTGTTTACACTATTGGGTTTGGTTGGGAAAGGGACAGTAAATCCACACGGATCAAGCGGCCTGTGCTGAAAGACCTTGGCTTGGAGCAGGAAAGCCCGGCAGAGTTCTTCTCAGAAATTGTAACTTTACCACACTGTTTTGAATCTGAGCCTGTCGAGTCTGCATTAGAACATCAAAAGACTGGTGACCGATGCTTTTTACCTCTCATTAACATCCAAATAATCCTTGCCACCTCGCTAGGTGTGAGGCTTCATAGAGTTTTAGCCTAAATTTAGGGGAAGCTTTAGTGAAGCTCCAAGAACTACACTGGAAGACATGTTAGTTGTATCAATGCTTTTCACATAATAGTTTAGCTGAGGAGAACCAGTGTTTTCAGGTTTGTGTGTGTTTTCTGCATTGTATAAGTAGGTATATTATATTTACTTCCATAAATGTGAATGGGCTGAACAACGTTTTTATCTCTCTCATTTTTTTAAGATGTTTATCCCCTTTATCATCTTTTACCCACATGCCAGCTGAAATAGATGCCATATGTAGAAAAGAGTGCCAGCATAAATGATTTTGCGTTTTGATTCACTTTCTCTGGAAGTGCTGCTTGTAGTGCGTCATGCATGTTGTTCTTGTGCATGTCTGCCTAAATTTAATAAACATTTTCGTTTTGCTGGTTTTCACTATGTATGTCTTTTCATTATGGTGTCTTAAAGGGATACTCCACCTTTTTAACCTTTGACTCCTATGGCTTGTAAAATGCTATATTATTAGTTCCTTTTTTAAAAAAAAAAAAAAGAGAGGAAATGCCTATTAATATTTATTTACTACCAAAATTGATCATTAAAACAGTTTAAAAACAAATACACATAAATACAAAATAAATATGTTCGGTAAAACACAAAGGTCATTGCCCCAACTGTAATCCTAGACTAGAAAAACTACAGTTTTACGAATATACTACAAATGTGGGTCGTCCGCTGTTTATGACGTAACCCGAAACACCGCATAGAAGGAGGGGGACACCTTTCGTCGCGCAGACATGACGTCATCGGCGGAGGGATAGATAGCTGTGAGAGAGAGCGAGAGAGAGAGCAGTGCGGGCAGAGGACTACCAGTGCTATCCGCTGCGGACAGAAAGTGGAGGGCGAAAACTCTCGGAACGACAGCTTGCCGTATGCCAATGTGCAAAAATATACAGTTTCGGTAGAGGCCAAGGGATCGAGAATCAGTCGCAGAAGATTCGAGCTTCGGTCATCGGAAAGAGGAGTGTATAAAGATGTCGTCTCCAAGTCCGGGCAAAAGACGAATGGACACCGACGTGGTGAAACTGTATCCTTTAAAATATAAACAACACAATTACTGTAACGCTCTAGCCGTCAAATACCTCCAATATTCATGAAAACAGCCCTAAAATGCATCTCCTACTGCTTTAAAACCATTCCGGGCTCCCGTCTGGTCTGACAAACAGTTGTCAAAGCCAGTATAATGGTTTATTGGATGGTGATCAGATTTTGACGACAAAAGTGTTTTGATGGTTGTCAGTGCGGCCAGCAACAAAGCCAAGATTCATAAACGTTCATTTCTCAAATAGCACAACTCAACCTAGAAAAATGATTTTTCTCGACGGGATTTGTTCGTTGTCAGCGTTC